>JAURVB010013145.1:0-232777 GCA_033002965.1 Piper betle | reverse complement strand
CAAATCATTAAGTTTCTCTCTAAAATATCTCTATCAATTGTTTAACTTATCTACTTTGGTGATGATAACTTATATTAGTATGGATTCAAGCTTATCCAACTCCATTAAACTTTAAGTAATTGAATGAAAGTGAAAACTTCCTCATTTCTTATCTCATTCTTTTAATTTATATTCCATTTGTTCATGATTCTTTGCTCTTGATAAGTTTTGTATGGATATTGATTGCTAGACTTTGTTTTAATTGATTTTTGATGATTTTACCTATTTTTACTTTATTTTTACTCTAGGTTGCTTGTAAGTATGTTTTACATATACACTCTAGGCATTTGCTAATTTGCTTGTGAAATTTCCACGACTAATTTAATGTGATTTTACTATATATTTTTCTTCTTAGTAATATGGTTTTGGTATAGTGAGTGTTATGGTAATTAGAGTCATCCTTACTTATGCTCCATCCTATAATTTAGTTGTTAATTTTACCATTTTTTTCATGATCATTTCTTTACTTGTTAGTTTTGTGTAGTCTCATTAGTATTTGTTATTTATAATATTTAGCCATTATTTTTTTCATGTCTTATTTAGCATTATAAGGTGATATCCACTATAACATCTCTCTTGTTCTTGTTGTAGAGGTTTCATTCTTAGCATAGCATGTGTAGATGTATTGGTATTTTTTCACCTTTTGTACTATTTCCTTGTTGTTATATTGCTTGTGCAATTACTCTTTCTATAAATGAGCATGCATCACATAGGATTAGATTGTTGGTAATAATTTTGAGATTGAGTTATTCCTCTAGGTGATGGAATAGGCCTCTCTGTAAGTGATGTTGTGAAAATTCTTCTTACAGGTGCATCAAAATTTGTTTTTTTATCATTCTATTTTATTGGGTTTGATTCATGCCTATATGCATCGAAGAGTGTATCAGTGTTAGGATTTACCACAAATATAATCCAGAAATCAGTTGCAACAAAGATAGAATAACAAGCGAACCAACCAGATCACGAAAAACACAAAACCAAAAGATAAAGGAGACACCAAATTTTATGCAAATTGGTAAGAAAAACTAGAATGGCAACTTGTCCAAATTCACAATGATTATTCAACACTTATAATTATAAAATCCTCAGAGAACAAACTCCCAAATACATATCAAACTAATCACTAATCACCAATAAATTAGATGATTAATACAAGAGAAAGCAAACTTCCAAAGTCAGTGAATGATGATGGTGAAATGATGAGTCGATGATCCAAACTGAAATCTGAAATTCGATCTTCCACTTGACACCAAATTCACCCTTCACCTCCTCCTTCCTTTTGGTCTCCACAATAATTTAGGCCTCCAAACATACAATATGTTCTCACTCTGAAACCCTTAAATTAGACATAAGTAGCTGTAAAAAATGTCTAAATGACTTATACACATAAATAAGTCAAAATTGGGTCAAAAATCTATTTACCAACGCAACACCACCACACAATGTCTTTTCGTATTTTTTCTGACTTGGGACATGTAGGAGGGAAAACACCAACAAACCTCCCCTTCCCAACTCCATGCAACAATCCTAGTCGGCATGGGAAGCTCCAACCATGCCTGCTCCACCTTTGCAAAACAAATGTTTACTTTGGTTATTACCTCTGTTATCATGTCTGATACATTCTTGTCGGCGTGAATTTTATTCAACTCAAGTGATTTGATTTTTAGTACATCTCTCACCCAATAATAACTCACATCAATATGCTTACTCCTTGAATGAAAACTACCATTCTTGCTCAAATGTATTACACTCTGCCTATCATAATAGTCTATATATCTATCTTGCTTGTAGCCAAGCTCATCGAAGAACCTCTTGACCCATATCATCTCTTTACAAGCCTTGGTTGTACCAATAAATTTGGCTTCAATAGTGGACAAAGAAACACACTTATGCAACCTTGATTGCCACGACACTGCCCTACAGGCAAAAGTAAACCCAAAAGTTGACCTCCTTGTAAATAAGTCACTAGTCATAACTCCAGTTGTGTAGCCGACTAATAATAGTTTGTTTCTCTCATAGCATAACCATGCCTTAGGCGTACACCTCGAGTACTTCACAGTTCATCAATACTCCTTACCAAGATTTGAAAGATGCATACTCACTACACCAATTGCATATGTTATGTCTGATCAAGTACACATCATATCATATATCAAACTATTGAACACTGAAACATAAAAAACCTTTTCCCATTTCTTCCTTCCCCTTCTCACTCAAGTCATTCTTGTTAGTTGAAATGACCCCCAAATAGAATACTCACTAGCTTCACATCTTTCATGTTGAATTGCTTAAATACCTTCTCAATGTACTTTGCTTGTGACACCCAAAGCTTCCTACCTTCCCTGTCACAAGAAATAGATATGCCCAAAATCTGTTTTGCCCATCCTTAATTATTTATTGCAAAAGACTTAGCTAATTTCTTCTTCAAACTTGCAATTCTAGAATTGTCTTGTCCAACAATTAACATATCTTTAACATAAAGTAATAAAATTATATAGTCATTCTCATCATAGCTTTTGATGAAGATTCAAAGGTTCGAGACAGACTTCTTGTACCCCTAACTCTCCATGAAATAATAAATTTCTTATATCATTATCTTAGAGCTTGTTATACAAGCTCTTCTTTAGCTTGCACACAAGCTTCTTCTTTCCCTTGACTTCAAATCCTCAGATTGCTTGAAGTAGATTGTCTTATAAAGATCACCATGCAAACAGGCTGTCTTTACATCTAGTTGTTCAATTTTTAAATTCAAACTAGTTGTCAAACTCAAAACAATTCTAATGGAAAATATTTTAAGAACAAGAGAAAATTTTTTATCAAAGTCAATATCTTTCTTTTGACCAAACCCTTTACAACCAGCCTTCCCTTGTACCTTGGTTGTCTTCAATACTTTCCTCTCCTTCGAAAGAGCCACCAACTCATATGTACAATTCTCATACAGGGAATTTATTTTTTTATGCATGGCCTTCAACCATTGATTCTTGTCCATATGAGTTATAGCATCACTGAAAGTTTCTGGTACTCCGATGGTAGATGCCTTATTGATGGCACTTGCAATTGAGCTAACTTTCTCAAGTTTCTTGACTCCTCTTGATGTAGATCTTCTTCGTATTGTTCATCATTGGCAAAACCATCAAAAAAATTCATCCACATTTTTCTCATCATCACTAGATGAAGGAAGTGATGGATCAACTCTAACCTCTTGTTCTTCTCTAACTGAGGTAAGTGGTTCATTTCTTTATTCAAAGCTTAAATGAGCACATTCTTGAGGAGCTTCTTTTTCCTTTTCAGAGTTCCCAAAGGTTTGATCCTCTCAAAACACTACATCCCTACTCCAAATGAGTTTTCTATTCTTTGGATCCCATAGTCTATAACCAAATTTGGCATCACCATAGACCAAGAATATGCACTCAATCGCTCTCGAATCAAACTTTACCCTTCGCTTCCTTAGCACTTGCACAAAATTTGTGTACCCAAACACTTTCAAAGGAGAGTAGTTTACCTTTTTACCACTTCGAACATATTGTGATACATCACCATCCAAACCATATGAGAGAGATCTATTCACCAAGTGGCAAGATATACTTAAGGCTTTAGCCCAAAAGCTCTTAGACAACTTCGCCGAAGACAACTTACTTCTAACCCTCTCATTGAGTAACTTATTCATCCTCTCAGCCACTCTATTGTGTTGTTGAGTGTAAGGAATAGTCTTTTCATGTCTAATTCTATATTTACTATAATACTCCCCAAACTCATTAGAATAATACTCCCCACCATTATCACTTCTAAGATATTTCAAAGGCTTTCTGATTTCTCTCTCAACCACAACATGAAAAATCATAAAAATACCAAAGACATCACTCTTCTTTTTCATTGTATAAACTCACAACTTCCTAGAAGCACCATCAATGAAGGTGACAAAATAAAAAAACCACTAAATAATTTTAACTCCATAGGTCCGCATACATTTGTATGCACTAACTCAAGAACTCTATATTTCTATGTAATTGTGCTTGCAAATAAAGTTTGATGTTATTTTCCCACAGACAATGGTTACAAGGATTGATTGAAGTGTCATTGATATTGGAAAGTCAGTTCTTCTTCTTCAATACTTTTGATCCCTCCTCGCTCATGTACCTCAATCAACAGTGCCACAAGTTAACCATAGCATTATACGAGAAGGCATTTGACTCCCCTTGGACTAGCTTCAGCTCACTGGTATATAAAGAGCAACACTTCTTCCCTTGGTAATTACCAATGAACCTTTCACAAGCTTCCAAACACTATGAAAAATGTAAAGTAAATCCACTATCATCAAACACTCCTGTAGACAACAAACCCACTCTTAAGTTTGGGATATGTCTGACATTTTTAAGCATTAACTTGTAACTTGTATTTGTTTCCACATACACATCACCTTGCCCCACAATTTTTAAGCTTTACTATTTTCCATCTTCATCGCATCTAAGTCTATAGCCTAATAGGTTGTGAAGAGATCTCGGCTTGGAGTTGCGTAAAACAATGCCCCCAAATCGATTACCCAACTGGAATTATATTCCGTTGTCAAATAATCCTTCCAACAATCATCAACTCATCTTGTGCCACATTTGCATTATGACCATATCTATCATTGTTGTTTTTATCCTTCTTGACTTTCCAACAATCCTTCCTTATGTTACTCGGCTATCACAATAGTAACACCTCAAGTCCTTTCTTGACTTGGATCTACCTCTACTCTTATCTTTGCTGGTTATACTCTTACTTTGTAATCTACCTTTTCTTTCTTCCATCACCAATTCCTGAGAACTTGATGTTAAATTTAATGACTCTTAGGATTTTCTCATCAACTCCTCCGATAAAAGTAATGCCACCACTAAGTCCATTGTCAACTCTGTAACATGACTCAAACTAATGATTAAATTATTTCATGAGTCTGACATTGAATAAATAAGCAAAATAGTTTGTTCTTTTTCATATATGTTCATGTCGACACCCAACAACTTCGTTAACAAGGACTTAAAATCATTAAGGTGATCATGAATTGGCACTGTCCTTCATCTTCAGATTGTATAATTGTCACCTTAGATAAATCTTATTAATTAAAAACGTATCCTCATATACTCTATTAAAACTATCCTATAATTCTTTGGCAATAGTATATGTTGTTTTCACGTTAGAGAGAATCTTATTTTCCAAAGGAAGGAAAATATCAGCTTGATCAATCTCATCATTCTCTACACGTTGAACATGTCATCGCTTTTGGCTTAGATTGTTTCCCCTTCAAGGCAATTGCACATTCATCCTTTTCTAGTATGACACAGATCTTCACTTTCCACATAGCAAAGCCTTTGCAATTAAAATTGGAAATTTAAAATTGTGTTCTTTGACATTTTTTCAAATACCAGACAAACAAAAAATAACCACAATATGAAACCGACCACAACCAATCAACCGGGCTTCTGTACCACTTGTCAGGATTTACCACAAATAAAATCTTGGAATCAGTGACAACAAAGATAGAAGAACAAGAAAACCAATCTAATCATTAAAAACACAAAACTAGCAAATAAATGAGACACTAAATTTTACGTTGAAAACCCCCCAAATTAGTGGGAAAAACTATGATGGCAACTGACCTAAATTCACTATGATTGTTCATCAACTACAATTATAGAATCCTTAGGGAACAAACTCCCAAATACATATTAAACCAATCATTAATAAATTAAATGATTAATACAAGTGAAAGGAAACCTCTATAGTCGGTGAATGATGATGACAAAATAATCAGTCAATAAACCAAACTAAAATTTGGACTCTGCACTTCCACTCAACACCAAATCAGCCCTTCACCTCTTTCTCCCTTTTGATCTCTACACCAATTTAGGTTTCCAAACATACAATATGTTCTCACTTCACAAAAACAATAAAGTTAGACATAACTAGTCACAAAAATGTCAAACAGGTTATACGCATAAATGGGCCAAAATTGAGTAAAAAATCCATTTACCAGTGCAACACCAAACCACAATGCCTTGTGTTTTTTCTGACTTGGGATATGGAGACTGAAAATACCAATAATCAGATGGTAGGTTTTACCCACTCAATATGGTTTCTTTAAGCTTAAGCTCCACTCTGTTAGATTTTGTTTGAACAGATGATGGCTGAGTGGTGGATTTTATTGGAAGACTCATTTAGTTATGGCCATCTAAACATGATTTACCATCCATGATTAATGATCTTCAAGGGCACCCCCGAGTTATTTTTTGTAGGGTTCTAGCGCAAGTGGTGACTAATCAAAACAACACAAATACCCAAATTAGTATGCCCATATATCCTAGAACTACAAAAAATAGTAACTATTCAAGTTATTTATTGCGAAATTTAACCAAACATATAATAAGAAACAATTGAAAAAAGTGAACTCAATTCAAAAACTTTTACAAGTATTGGCGATTTGATCAAATTATACAAGTGAATGAGTTTGAAGAAAATATCTCACACAAACCCCTAAAGTGAACTTATAACGACCCGGCCCAAAGTGCAACATAATGGGCTTAAGTCATTTCTTTAAAATAGTTAACCCAAGTTAAAGATCTATAATCTATTTTCACTTATAAACAGGATATTCTCCCGGTAGGTATTAGATGTGGGATTAAGTTGAGGGATCTCACAATCCACCCACCTTAGGAAATTTCGTCCCCGAAATTCCTACATTTGGACCGTTGCTAACCCCAGCCCACCATCTTCTTTGGCCTGTGACTGGCAGCCTAGCCAACGTCTGTAGTCCAGCCCACCATCTAACACAGAACGAGGCTCTGGTACCACTTGTAACGACCCAGCTCCAAAGTGCAACGTAATAGGCCCAAGTCATTTCTTTAAAATAGTTAACCCAAGTTAAAGATCTATAGTCTATTCTCACTTATAAATAGAATCTTCTCCCAGTAGGTATTAGATGTGGGATTAAGTTGAGGAATCTCACAGATTTTGTCAAATACAAAGGATATGTGTGCAACAAGAACACCTTAGATGCTTATGAGTTTGGTAAATATCAAAACATAATGAGCAATGCAAAATAAAAAGTGGGTAGAAATGAAATCAAATAATAGAGACACAAGGAGTTTTTAAAGAGATTTAGAACTCCTACTCTTCTCTTATATCCTACCAAGTCTTCCAATTGGGTAGGTCTTCTAGCTTTATTATGACAAACACTTATATACTTACAAGAAACCACTTGTTATTCTATAAGATCTTTCCACTAAGCCAAAGCAATAAACACACTAGTTTCTTACAAGCTCTTTCCACCAAGTCTAAGACAACTAGCTTCACTCTTACACCTACCAAGTCCTTTGATTGGGTAGGTCTTCTAGCTTTACTATGATAAACACTTAAACACCTGCAAGAAACCACTTGTTATTCTATAAGCTCTTTCCACTAATCCAAAGCAATTAATACACTAGTTTCTTACAAGCTTTTTCCACTAAGCCTAAGGCAACTAGCTTCACTCCTACAACTAGGAGCAACACTCCAACTCCTTGGAGCAACACTCCAACACCTTGGAGCAATGCCAACCAAAGTTAGATCTTCCTACACAATCCACACCTTACAGTGAAATCTCTCTTACACTCCAAGTACCATTGGAGTTTACATGATTTTCCTCACATGAAATCACACCTTTTGGTTTTTTTGTTAGACACAAATCCTCAAAGTGGCTTCTCAAAACAATAGCTGATCTTTAAGCTCTTAATGCACTTTGATTCTCTTCTTTGATCTTGTAGCACATATCAATCAAATAGCCTTAATGCTTCATCAACCTCATTCTCTTCCAAAGCTTCTTCATAAGTTCCTATTATAGCTAAAGGTGGTCAATCTCCACCATTGATATGAAAATGCAGGATTTAACTTTTGGTGCATTCAACTGAATTCAACCAACAAACATATTTTATTGCTCACAATTGTTCAGCTGTCACTTTTGTTGATCGATATGAGAGCTTCCAAATCCCATACACGAATGACCATCCGAAGTTTTTTGATTTCCTTGAGTAACGTCATTCATGCCCATGCTCAAATCTGAGCTTCACCTAGGTTAGTGATCACTCCCATGAAAACCCTTATTTCTGATGTTCAGTAGCCAACCACATGAGTACTATTTATGCACATCCTAGTGGATGGGAACACATGTCCCTAAGAACCATTATCGCATCTCAGGCCAACAAAAGCTCATAACAAGGTTTGATGTGTGTCTCATCCCTTTATATGTGATTTGTAATCGGTCATTCTGTACCAATTTGTAGTTTTATATCGTGACTTACTTCTCTACTACTATTGTGATAGGCACACAAACAAGGCTATAAAAGTCATAGGTAAGCTGGCCTAGTTATGTAAGGGGACACACCATAAAACTACTATCGAACCACACGCCCACGGCACAAAGCTAGGTGCTGACCTAAAGCTGGTCTCGCCAATTTGTCGCATGAATTTTGGGTTGGCTACTCATGCGGTTATCTGACAACTAGATGTCAAACTCTATTCTAGCTCATACCTATGCCACAATGCTTGTAGTCTCGTAATCTCGCTGACTACCCCCAAATATGACCATCTAGTTAATAACCTACTCATCTCATCACTAGTTTCCTATCTCCTTGCTGACCATTCATTCTACCAATTGCCCGTCCATGTGCCTGTCATCACTGCCACTTTCAAGGCTTTTTTTGACCTCGGCAAGCCACCTTCGGTAGGGGCGATCACCCATATCGACTCCCTTCATCACAATAATTACCAAGCAATGGGCCGATGGGAGCCGTCGTGTCCGTTTGCCTTTGTTCGTGCCACATGCATGTTTGATGCCCGCTCCCGTGTTTGCCAACCCGTGTCTATGTCCATGTCCACTGAGTCCAACCTTGCCCATCTAGTAGCTTGACCCGGACCGGGTTGACTTAGCCCGACTCGGTCCAACTCGGCCTAGTTGACTCAGCCCCCATTTTTAGCCGTTTTAGTTTGTTTTTCAACTGTTTCAAGTAATTCGAATCTCTCTACATTTGTTTAGATGCACAATCACATTATTTGTCATACTTTGATGTTGCAAGTGTTTTTATTATTTATTTATTTATTAATTCATTATTGTTTATTTCTTGTTATTTATATATTGGTCATGTGTGATGAATGCTTATATGATTATTTATTATTATTGATGTTGTATTTACTAATTACTGTTATTTTTATTCATATTTGTTATTTATATATTTATTCATTTATTGTTAATTTGCTCGCACGTATGTTATTATTTATTTGTGTTTGATTACATAATCATATATTTGATGATGATATCATTATTATTCATGATTAATTGTTATTATTTATTTATTTCTTCAGTTATTTATTTTTTATTTATTACTTTCTCGTGTATGTGATTATATTTACTCGTGCTTAATAGCATAATTATTTAGTATTATTTATATTATTATTTTTATTCATAAATAGTTTTTTATTTATTTTTACATATTTATTATTCGTTTATATATTCATGAGTTTATTTATTAATTTATTGTTTATCTATTTATTTAATATCCATTATTTATTTATTTATTTTCATAAGTGTTTAATTTTTTATTTATTATTTATTAATTTTCTTGATCTTTACTCAAGCACCTATTATTTTTATTTATGATTCTTTTATTTATTTGCTTGTTTAATTTGTTTATTATTGTTTATTGCTTGCTCATGTCACATTTTTAAGTGTGAAGTGTTTATTGGCTGATTTGTTTTGCATTTCCCTTTGTTGTGATATTATTGTTGATGTGAGCATACACTCAATTATGCATCATATTGAGTTGTCAGTCTTTTGCTTAGCAGCGATGTAGGTTTCAGAGTCCAAACTCACCGTCGATGTGCCGATATGCTTAAAGTTTGGACCTCAAGTCCATTAAGACTCTTCTCATCTTTATCGTTCTAATCTATTGGAGTTTAATTTCCAGATCGGTAGAAGTATTAAGTGGCTATTTTATCGGAACACACTTAACACGACCATCTAGACGATTTTACTTCTGTGACTAATAACCTTCGAGGATGAGATCCCTCGTATTATTTTCAAACTTAACTCCACCTTATGCTACCCTCAGGCCTACTTATATGACTTTCCTCTTTGCCCTATATGTAATTTTCATTGGATTTTTAGTGAGCTGGGAGTTAGTGGACCTTACCTTGTATATACCATGAGCGAGCGCAAATACAAGTTGCAGCGGACTCTAGATAAGTCAAAAGTTAAGCTTCCTCACACCTGTAGAAGTGTGGAGTAGACGAGTATTGTTTTATATAGTGTATGTCTAGACTTGTGGTATAAGTTAGTACTAAAGGCAATTACCTGATAGTACTCAGTGTTTGTGCTATGGGCCAGGTTTTATATGAAAGTTTGGATATAGCTTAGGATATGTGTTTTTCTCTGAGAGTGGGACCAATTATATCATATTATTAAGAGAGGCATTTGTAGAGAGTGGTACAACACTAGTTCAGTTCAGGATAATATCTACTCTGCAACTTGATGGCTCCTTAAGATACACCCTTTGAGTGTTCTCATGGAGATATATGTTAGTTTTCCCACCTTGTGGAAATCAACTTCCAACTGTTAGTTTGTATTAATTATTTTTCGCGCCAGTGACACTCGATGCTGATGTTTTTCATTATTATATATATATATATATATATATATATATATATATAGGGGGAAGTGGCTGTGCTACAAAGCACAGCCATCTTGGGTGTGCTGCGATGATCCAGCCGTTGGATTATATCCAACGGCTAGTTTCCCTCATCCACACCCCCCTCCCACCTTCCCTTCCCCTCCCGTTGTCTTGGCCACCCCCTGTGCGCCGCATCCGGCCGGCCCCGTCTCAGCCTCTAGCACGTCCCAGCCGGCCCCCGCGCCCCCTAGTTGCACGCCGCGCCACTCGCCCCTCCCCCCCAATCGCCGCGGCCCGACCAGCTCCCTCGCCCCCCTATTTTGCCGCGCAGAATCGACCCCTCTGGTTTTGGCGCACCACCTTGGGTCACCCGGGGAAGAGTCGGGAAGGTGGTCACCGGAGGTCGACGCCGTGGTTGGTGGCCGGCGGGAACGCGTCGTAGGTGGGCGGCAGTGGGTGGTCGGGAAGGAAAGGAGAGGGGGAATGAAAGGTGGCGGTGGCAAGGCGGCGACGGCATTGGCTGGTGGCGTCGCTGCTTGGTAGGGGCGGCCGGCGGCGAGGTTGCCGGGGCACAGGGATGGAAAAACAGAGTCGCCGGCAAAACAGGGGAGGGAGGAGGAAATGTGCAGGGGTAGTTTGGTAATAAAAATTTGACTCGCTCCCGATTCGAGTCAATATTACGAAATAAATCCCAAAAAATATTTAAAAATTCAAAAATAAAATAAAATAATCGAATTCTAATGAATTATTTTATTTTATGGTATTTTACCCTATTTTTTCATATTTTTCGAGAGGGGTAGTTTTAAAATAAAAACTTGACTCGAGCCCGACTCGTGTCAATATTATGAAATAAATCTCAAAAAATATGAAAAAATAGAGTAAAATACCATAAAATAAAATAATCCATTAGAACTAGATTATTTTATGTTATATTATTTTACTGTATTTTTTATATTTTTTGGGATTTATTTCGTAATATTGACTTGAATCGGGAGCGAGTAAAGTTTTTATTACGAAATTGCAATCGAGTCATTTTCCCCTGACTCGCTCTCCACTTGAGTTAATATTACAAAATAAATTTTAAAAAATAAAATAAAATAATTTCGTAATAAAAATTTGACTCGCTCTCGAATCGTGTCAATATTAAGAAATAAATTTTAAAAATAAAATAAAATAATTTCATAATAAAAACTTGACTCGCTCTCAACTCGAGTCAATATTATAAAATAAATTAAAAAATAAAGTAATTTCGTAATAAAAACTTGACTCGCTCTCGACTCGAGTCAATATTATAAAATACATATTAAAAAATTTGACAAAAATAAAGTAAAATACTATAAAATAAAATAAACCATTAGAACTCGAATAATTTATTTTATGGTATTTTACTGTATTTTTGGGATGTATTTTATAATATTGATTCAAGTCAGGAGCGAGTCATGTTTTTATTACAAAATTGCCATAATTTCATTTTTCTTCACCAACCTTGTTTTCTCAAGTTAATAATATTAAGTAAATTTTCAAAAATATATAAAATAATTTTCGTAATAAAAACTTGATTCGCACCTGACTCGAGTTAATATTACGAAATAAAATTAAAAATATATTTAAATTTGAGTCAGGAGCGAGTCAAGTTTTTATTTCCATCTCGACTCGAGTCAATATTACGAAATACATGTCAAAAAATATGAAAAAATTGAGTAAAATACCATAAAATAAAATAATCGATTAGAACTCAATTATTTTATTTTATCGTATATGACTATATTTTCTTTATATTTTTTGGGATCTATTTCGTAATATTGAATCAAGTCGGGAGCGAGTCAAGTATTTATTATGAAACTACCTCTGTACATATCCTTCCTTATTCGAGTCAATATTACGAAATACATCTTAAAAAATATGAAAAAATAGAGTAAAATACCATAAAATAAAATAATCCATTAGAACTAGATTATTTTATTTTATGTTATTTTATTGTATTTTTTATATATTTTGAGATCCATTTTATAATATTAACTCGACTCATTGATTCGAGTCAAGACCGATTCTTGCTTTTATTACGAAACTACCCCTGCTGGTTTCCTATCCCCTGTTTTGCCGGCGACTATGTTTCCCACCCATGTTTTGTGGCACCACCCGACCACCGGCGACCTCGCAGCTGGCAACCTGCTGCCAACTAGTGAGTCAAGTTTTATTACAAAATTATTTTATATATATATATTTTTAAATTTATTTTATAATATTGACTCGAGTCGGGAGCGAGTCAAATTTTTTACGAAATTGCCACCACCCCCAACCTTCTCCACTATAGACGATCGTCCCCCTCCTCTGTTTTAGCCGTGCCATCCCGACCACCGGTGACCTCGCCACCGCCATAAACTAGACTACCTCCGATCGTGCTGCGACGGCCTCCACACCGGAATCCCAAGTCGACGCCTCCTGCCAGCCGTGCTGCGCAGCATCCCGGGAGAAACAGAGAGAACAGAGGAAGCTGGAAACAGACCTGTGGTCGGCGGCGTCGAAAAAGTTGCAGCTTTGATCGAGGCAATGGCAACGGTGGACTCGCCGCCCACCGCCTCTTCACCGGACTCCCAAGCCGCCCCTGACCCGGCCGTGCTGCGTGGCATCCCAGGAGAAACAGAGGAAGCGAAACAGCTCTCTACTTCGTCGTCATCGCAGCAACCGCCGGCGCTGTGCTCCGCGACTGCCTCCTCACTGGACCCCTCGCTGACGCCTCCCACCTTCATCCCGCCGTTGCTGGTCGCTGTGTCGTGGGAAGAATGACTCGCCTGTGTCGTGCGCAGCTTGGCCGGAGTAGAGCAAGGCTTGGGCACGGGGGGGCGGGGGTGTGACGAGGGCCGGCCGGGACATGGCGGAGGGGGGGACGGGATGAGGGCCGGCCAGACTCGGCGTGCAACGGGGGCCTGGACGAGGGCTGGCCGGACGCGAGGAGGTGGGTGGGTGGGGGGGGGGGTGGGGGGTGGGGGAGTTGGTGTGTTGTGGGGGTTATTTTCCAGCCATTGGATGGCGATCCAACGACTGGGATCAAACTGCAGCACAGCCATATATATATATATGTGTCTTGTTTCATGTATATTAGGTCGACTTGGTGGAAAAATAGCTAGTTGCTACACATACTTGTCCTCAGTGCACCGTTGTTCTCCTTTCGTGCTTTTATCTTTGTTGATACGTGTTCATGTATGCCCTCACCGGCTTAGGGATCAGCAAATCAAACATAATATCAAGTCTCAATGAGACATTCAGAGTTTGGCTTCATCAATTGTTTTGATATACTTACTCCCTTATTTTATTTATTTATATTTTTATTTTGTTGCATGTTGGGCATTCTCATGACATGGCATTGCATGTAGCTCTTTATTAAATTGTTGCACGCATCAATTCATCTTTTCTTCATTTTTCTAGATGTAAAGAGGGTTGTTTCTGTCTAGTTTCTCATTTGAGTCTTTCAAATTTATAAATTTGGATGTGACTCGACTCGACTGTAACAATTCTAATATGATTCATGGGTGAACCAGATTCAAGGTGTTACACTACTAGTTGGGTTTCACAATGGCTATCAAGTGTGTATACAGAACCTACTTAACATATGATGGAAAATATAATTTTTTGCCAAGTTCTCAAACTAGGTGTCATAATAGGCTCCAACCACCTTTTTTAGTCTATGGCTATTTTTCACGTTTTGTCAACCGGGTTTTGCATTGTGAGATTAATCGAGCATATGAATCCTTCGAAATAAAGTTAGTTTGTTCTATTTGTTAAGATGATTAGTGATATCCAGGTAGACTCCATGATTCAAATTTAATATAATGACAAGTATACTCATCGTAATCAAACAATAAAGTAGAGAGTAGAGTATCGTTCCCATGGAGACTAGTTATTCACTCAATTAAAATTCTCAAATCAATTTACCTAGAGTTAGAGAAAATGAATTTTTAGGATGTTTAGCTAACTAAATTCTAATCTAAAATAAAGTCTAAAAAGAAAACAAGAGTGTAATCTAAGATTAAGGTTTTTCTTAATATGCGAATAATATGCTAGATAGTCAAATCCCCTAAAACCAATTAGGTGACAAAATAATTATAATTATGGAATTAATTATTACAATTTATGAAACAGTAGAGTTCTTAATATATAATTACCTCTTTCGTGCACTAATTAACTATATTAAATCGTCTCAATATTATATACCCTTTTTGGTGCACTATCCTCCATTAATTAAGCTTCATGAATTCCTTATTATTAAATTCTTCTCTCATACATGATTTAAACTGATGTCAAAAGCTTCCTACAACTCCTAACAAGACACTTGTATTAAATTTATGGTTGTGTCTTGTAGATCCCCCATAGATAGGGTATAATCTATTTATCATTCAATTATTTAATTATTTAACATGGTTTCTCTTCCCGACTTCACTATGCTTTAACAATTAACCAAAAAATAAAAGCATTAAACATAAAAAAATGCAACTTTCCTAAAGAAAATAACAAATAAATTTCAATTAAAATAATTATTAACACATTGATTTAAGGCTCATCTCATCTCTAACATAATAAAACTTAATCTATAAAATAAGAAAATAGAACCATAAAAAGAGGCATACTTGAACAAGTCATATAGATATTACAATAAAACTATAAAAGGAGATAAGAAAAATAAACTCTTTTACGATTACTCCTCTTTTAAATCGTCAATCCTCTTTTCATTCCGCATTGGAGAAAACCAAAAACATTGAGAAGAATTTCAAAAGAGAATAGAAAAGAAAAAAAATCCCCAATTTTGTGTTATTTTCATCTATATATAGGTCTCCATGAATGAGAGTCCATATCCATGAAGATTCTTAATTTAAAATTTTTTTGTATAGTATGTTTGCTCCCAACCTGCGGACATTAGACTAGCCTCTAGATGCTATAAGAAAATCGGAAAAATAGCAACTAGTGTTTTCCTATGAGTTTCCTGCCATTCGGATGCTAGTTCTTTCCAGATCAGGCTCTCTCTTCCATAATTGATAGATCTGTGTTTTTCTAGTTTCCTGATCAGTTCTTTAAATAACCAAGAAGGGCTCCTCCTCCACAATTGATGACTTACTATTTTTTCTCCATTAAATTGAATTTTTTTATTTTCCCATACTTTCTTCTCAATTTTTCTACTCTAATCATCTTCAAATATTCAACATAGATTAAAATTAAATTAATACCTTAATATAAAAACTAAAACTAATAATTTCTATAAATACCATAATCTTCTAAACTAATAAAAATCACCAAAAATACAATAAAAACACCAAAAAATCCTCGAAAACTAAACATCATTAAGCATATTAGTATGGGCAGTTATCACTCTAAAAGAGGCACTTATCACTCTACATGGACCAATCAATATAGGGCGCACTTGAGGCACAATTAAAAATCTTTCCCTTTGAATAATATATTTTTAATGTATTTGAAAATGAAGTTTTTGAGAGAAAACCACAAGTATTCTCTGTGAACGTTGTTTGAATTAGTATTGTCAAAAGGTTAGTCTAGTTCAAGTTTTATAAAACTTGAATTCAATCCAATATTAAATACCTAAACCTAAACTGGAATATGCACATAAATACTTTACTTTAAATTAGAACCAATTTAGTAAATTTATACTAAATTTAGACGTGAATCAAACTCTAACACATAATAATAATAATAAATCTATCTACTACACTATATATAAGAATGGTTTTTTTCTCTCCGCTCGCGTTTCTTCCTTCTCCTCGCACTTTGTTATTTCTGACCCCACTGTAATATTGGATAAACGCCTCCATCCACCTCCGATAAAACACCAAGCAAGCATGATATAACTTCCTCGACTTCTTCCTTCAAGAATTTAAGCAGCAATTGCGGAACATCCTGCACTTCTTTTTGCTTCTCCACGCCTTCACCCTTCATGTTCTTCTTCATCCAAAATCCTCTGGCGAGGCGAATAACATCCTCTCCCTCTCCTCCCTTTCCTGCTACTGGCCCTGCAACATGGACATGACATAGTTGAGATAAATCTTCATCATTGGTGAAGAAAAAGAAGTGCGGCACCTAAATCCTCCTTATGTAATCTTCTTCTTTTCTATGTTCTGATTTTTTTAATATTTGTAAAGCTTAGATTTATTCGGGGTGTTTTTGCTTTTATGTAAAAACAATTAAGAGTGAATCGGTCCAACCTCATGAAATCATCTCTTTCTCTTTTCTTCTGAATTCTTTTTATAATTGTTAAGTTTGGATTTGTTTAGGGTATTTTCCTCTTACATAGGAGCAATTAAAACGATTTATTCAGGGTCCAATTATTAATGTTTGTGGAAGAAAGAATCGATATTTTTAGCTCATGGCAATTAATTTGTTCCTTCGTTATCAATTTGTTTATGTGGAAGCCAAATCAGACATCATGATTCATGAACAAGTAATTGTTATTTATATATATAGACATGAATGTTGACAGCCACCGGCTGCGATAGAGTATAATTTCAACCTCCACTTGATGGCGTAATTGGATCGTCTCCTTATTATTCTTGATCCCTCCTGGTCAATAATAGGCTACATGGTTTCCTGTTTATGTCATTACGGTTTGATATGTTTGGCTGCGTTGCCGTATCGATGAGTATTTTCCACTTTGGTATTATTGGATAAGTAATGTATCGTATATTCAATTGATTTGAGTAGGGTTTTATCTATGGGAACTTTTTTTATATTCTACGCGCAACAGAAAATAAATTTTACAACGATTAAATCTTCGTCTAATCTGTTGGGCAAGAAACAGTGGCAAAAAGGTTCAATGCAACCAGCAAGTTGGGACCCGATTAGATAAATAACTACTTACTGTATAACATAGGAAATAATAAAAATTTAATGTATAACTTTAACTAATTAAAAAGAATTTAAGTATAAAATTAGTGATTAAAAATTGAGGGACGGTTAGAAATTTGAATCGTTTTTTGTGCAAGAAAATTCACATTTGACATTTAACATGATAGCTTTATATTTGCATATATTTTTTACTAAATTTTTAATTTGTGAAATTGTTGTATATTTTTTTATCATACTTTATTTAAGAGAATATTTTTATATGTTTTTTAATGTTTTATTTTTATTTTTTTAATAAAATTTACTCTTATATTAAGAAAAGGAGAATTCACCAATTAAAAATTAAAAATAAGAGAATTAAATAATCAAAATATTAAAAAAATTATAAATACTATAAAAATGTATCGTATAAAGGGTCACATGTTCGAATCTTCTTGACCTTAATTTTTTAAAATAAAAAATTTTGGACAAAATTACAAAATATCTTTTACGATAAAAGATCTGGGTTTAAACCCGCCTAATTTTAATTTGTAATTTTTTATTAATAAGAGTCTATTTAATTATTTGGAAAAAATTATAATAAGACAATCAAATAATTATAATTAATATTTTATTTAAATATAATATATATATTTAAAATCAATCATAGCTTATATCTAAGCCAGCGAGCCGTGCAAGTTGCAAAGTAGTATATTATACGAAGGTCTTATTATGAAAATAGCTATGAGACCCAATTAATTGTAAGCAATTGACCATGCATTAAATATCCTTAATGATAGTTTTAAAATTTTACTTACGGTGTGTGTTATCATCTATACAGTTCTATTTGTTCCATTCATATTACATACATACATACAGGGATACACAAATTTTAAATATTATAGGATAATTATTATTATTTACCATAAAAATACAATATATTCATACCCCTATAAGACTATAACGGACCCCACTATAAAACCTCTCCAACAGACAACCCTAGACGCCTCTTCCCGCTGATCTTCGGAACCCCCCTCAACCCGCCGCCGCTCTCTCCCCCTCCACGACGGCCATGTCGATCAGCGAAGTGGCCTGCACCTACGCATGCTTGATCCTCCACGACGAGGACATACCCATCACCGTAACTCCTCTCCAACTCCCTCCCAACCACTCAATTTTTTTTTCCTAATCAGAATTTGTTCTTTATTGCCGTAAATGAAAATCGGATTTGATTGCAGGCCGAGAAGATTTGCACTTTGGTGGAAGCTGCCAACGTCAAGGTTGAGGCGTACTGGCCGGGTCTTTTCGCCAAGCTTCTCCAGAAGAGGAGCGTGGAGGACCTCATCATGAATGTTGGATCCGGTATTGGTTTGGTCTTGCGCTTATGTTCTGTCGGACAATGCTTTTCTTTTGGTCTTTGTGCCTGACTTTTGAGTTTGGTCTTCTTTTGGGCTAGGTGGGGGCGGTGGTGCTGTTGCCGTTGCTGCCCCGGCTGCCGGCGGTGCCGCTGCTCCGGCTGCTGCTGCTCCAGCTGAAGAGAAGGTGTGTGTTTTGCGGGTTTTTTATATTTTGCACATTATGCATAGGGGTTTCAGATGGGATGATGAGTTTGTTTTTTATGTGCTTTGTGCTTGCAGGAAGAGCCCAAGGAAGAAAGTGATGATGACATGGGCTTCAGTTTGTTTGACTAGAGGTGGTTACTTGTTTTGTTAGCATTTTTGAAATAGGGTTTGAGCTTAGAGGCATTTGAATTTTTTCTGATTGTGGCATGGCATTATACTCTGTTCAGGAAGACTTGTTACGTGAGGTTGTCAACTTGACTTTGGTGTTTTAACCAGGGATAAAAATGTTCTGGAGTCTATTTTCTATGAAATGTCAGGATTGGGTTATCTATTTGTTATCCTGTTTAGATTCCTACTTATAATTTTCTGTCAAAATGTTTTGGTTGTGTTAAGAAGCTTTGCATTGAATAGCTGTGAGTTTTGGTTGTGTGTAGAAGCTTCGAATTGATTAGCGGTGACCTGCTCATTCATTCTAACATTCTTTTGAGATCGGTTCTAGGCGCATGGCAAATGGTAGAATGCGTAGACGTGGAATGAATTAAGTAGTAGGATTTTGGATATGAGGCATAGGGTGCAGCATCTTTCTCGGTAAGTTTTGTAGGCCTCGGCTGCAGCTCAAAATGACTAGGCTAGCCATTTTGGGAGACTTACAGCCCATCTCATATAGTAGTCATTAACCAATGTCAATCTCTAACTGTCAGTGAGTAATTAATCTCTTAGCAAAATGTTCAGTATACTTGCTAAACTAGGATACAAGTCAGGGTAGTTTGTACTATCACTGTGAGGTCATAAGCAGCAGGATTATCAAAGTTGGGTTCGTTTATAGTTTTTTCATTGTAATATTTAGTTGTTTTAACTTTATTAGTTCCTCAAGTAGGGTGGTGGAACTGACCAGCATGAACGCTAGTGAGTTGTTCATGTAAATATGTGTGATTGGAGTATGATTTTATGTAGTGTAACATGTAATGCTCCTTTTAAAAGTGAGTTAGAGACAGCCTGCAAATTTATGTTTGGGAGTTCCTGTATTGGGCACTTGGTGGAATTGGGTTTTGGAAAGCTAGGGTTGTGGTTGGTTTTTGAGGAAGAAAAAGAAGAGAAAGAAAAGAGAGGTGTATTCCTCTCTCAGTTTGAGAAAAGAAAAGAAAAACTATTTTCGCACAAGTGGGATAATCCCTCCACAGTGGAGGTGGTACCTACATACAACACTCTGGGAGACATTACTTATTAACTGTAGAGACCTGCTGGCTTGATATAGTGCGCCTAGCGGCATGCTTATAGAGAATGACATATATGAAAACTTTTGGAAAGGGTTTTCTTTTTTTTTTCTATCATCTTTCTCACAAATCAAACATGAGTGTGTGGAAGTTTCATTATCTTGATTGTAGCCTTAATGAAGGGGATGCTGGTGACATAACTCGGTGAAATTGCATCAACCGGGGCTGTAATTTGAGCCGGAAATATAAACCATGGTGAAGTTATTCAGCCACGAAAATAATGAGGCCTAATTCTAGATCGGAAATTGGTAGAAATAATATTTCTTGTGTTATTTACTCGAAATGGTATTTCTAGAAATGTTGCTGATAAAATAAATATGCATATATATCAATAATGAATAGCATTCGATGCAACTGCGCACACAAATGTAACTAAAAGCCATATATGCATCTATTAAATACTGACCACATTCAGAAAAAAATGACCACATACCAAGCGCGTGCACGGTGTTTGCATAACAGAGCGGGCTCCGTCCTTCAATATTGATTGTAACAATCAAAAAGCATTTGATTGGTACATTTTGTAAGAATTAATAGTTTTTTTTAAAAAAAGAAGAGCAATACCTAACTACATTCTAGCAAAATCTACTGGTGGTAGACTTAAATACTACTATCAACAAGCTCCAATGTTGAACACTTTCAGGAGAAAGCCACTGCCTTACAAACTGGAAGGTCCTTCTCCACATAGGGTGCTGCCCTTAGTATGGGGTTCCTTTCAAAGAAATTGGCAGGCTTGAGATCAAAGCTGGACTGCACAGTGGGCATGATTGGGAAGTCCTCCTGACAAGGTACATGGTGGAAACCTAATGTATACCACATCACAATGTCCTTGTTCTCAATCTCCCTGTCTCTGCACTTTGTTATAGAAATTATTATCACATCTGCAACTAGAAAATAAAATGCTAAATCTTGTAAGTATCATTACCTGTTGGACCAAACCCCTAGTGTATCTTCACCCTTACTCTGACAGGTAAATAGTCCCCCTGCCCATTGCTCACTACTACTGTAAGGAGTCACCCATATCTGCAACAATATAATCAAGCTCCCCAGATCAAGATTTTTTAAAGGAAAATTAAAACGACTTAAAGTTTTCTCCTATATTCTTCTCATTTTTTCGAAGGTTATAATATGTTTTATAAATAAATTTTCAGTTGCCTCGGGAAGAAATTCAACTATAATATTCATCGGATAGAGGAACTCTACTTCATCAGTTTGGGGAAAAATAATTACCTGGTTGTTGGTATAGGCGCCTCGGACCTGAGGTGGATCGGCTGCATCGAGGAGGCTGCCGGCGGTCCCGGCGGGGACAATCTTGTAGCCAGAGGGGTTGCCAACATGGGAAAGGCGAGAGGGGTTTATAATGTGGAACTCGGACGGGTCGTAGAGCTTGAACCGGATTTGGGCGTCTTTCTCGGACTTGATCACTTGTTTCCTTGCCCGCATGATGCTTTTCCTCATAGACCCGGCTGGATTCTCCTGCCTTTCCAGGTGAACCTTGACAAACGAGTTGTTTGGTCCGTCCACATCCATGTCCAACCGGAAGGTGATGAAGTGGTCATGGATCACTCCGATTACGTTCTCGGACACCAGAGTGCCATACAGGTCTTCCTCCTGAGGTACTTGGTTCATATTCTTGTACGTGGTTCCTTTCACCAGTAGCATGCCTGTGAGTCCCACCTATACAGGGTGAAACAAAATAACAAATTATATGTATATATAGTACCACATCAGAATTAAGTACGTAGAACCATATTTACCTTGAACAAAAATTATATTGATAAATATTTTATAAAGACAAAGAATAAGATTTTTAATATATATATTAGGGCGAGAACTTGGGAACTCAGAAACATGTGGTTAGATTGTTTGATATAGATCAATTGTCATGATGATTTTGCTTTGGGAATCATGTTATAAAACCCCGAAAATTTTTAGGTTATTTTATTTAAAATTTTCTAAATTTTGAAACTAGTCTTAAAAATTATTTAATTAAATTATTATCTTCTAGCTTAGTTTTAAATTTTTTGTCATTAACATACTCTTGTTTTCGGGAATTATATGATAAAAATAATCCGTAATTATATTAGTTGCGTTGTTTACCTTGATGCGGATGAGACCGTCCATTTGGAACTCCCAATCAACGATGTAGTCGTAGTTGCCCACTGCTGCTGCCATGCGAGCTACAAGCGTCACTTTGGGCCTCGACTCAAGAATCTGCTACACATGACGATATTAGTGAACTCCTAAAAAAGAATACAGAATTCGTTTACTTGTTAAAATATGTTGATGTACATGAGGTTGTTACTAATTAAGTTTGATCCTTTAATCATTGCTTTGGGAGCTATAAACTTTGACTTTAAGCCTGTACTTTGGGCGCAGGATGTTTTCTGATAATTTTTATGTCTTTGTATTATTGAGCTTTGTTTGTTTTGTGATCATTAATCAGCATAGCTTGAAAGGAAATTTCAAGTTCCCAGCACGTACTAGTTAAAGGCTTTTTTTAGTTGATGTATTTCTACATCTGGTTATCAAAGAACGTAGTATATGTTTCTTTTCAGCTGTCAAAAGTCGAAGCGTTTTCCCAGTTATTAATTTTTTATTTATCTGATGATTTTCAGTATAAATTAATTAGCATACCACTTTTTTATTTGCTTCTACAACTTAGTTCGTTTACCTTTTTCCCGGTGATCGGACTCTCGGCATGGCGCCACCCTATGTCACCCGAATTCCGCTCAAATATGCACACCATGTTGGGCTGAACGAATGGCCGGCCATCGGCAGCTGTGAATATGCCATCCATATAGTAAGCATGTCTCGGACAGTCGTTTAATGGGTCAAGTGGCATGGCCGTCAGACCAAGTCCATACTCGCCGGCATCAAGGTAAGCTCTAAAATACCAGTCCTGGGTCGGGTCCATATACGGTACAAGTAATTCGGACGAAAACCCTTTGTACATCACACTCCTCGGCTGGCCCGTTTCCGTGTCTAGGACAGTGGCCCGGGAAATGATCACCCCCGCCCGAGGATCCGGCTTGAGATGGAACTCCCAATTTGCCCACTTAATCATGTGCCTGTCCTCAATCCTGAAACTCGGACCCTTTGGTTGCTCCATGGACATCGGGTTTACAGGTAGTGCGTTCATCTTCAGACCTGATTGTGCCACATAGCGGTAGTCGGTGTTCCTTGACGTTGGTATCGGTATGTTTGATCCATGGTCAGTCAGCTGGACAATCTTCCGAGCATCAACATCAACAACTGCCATGATCCCTTCGATCGGTCGCATATAAAAGTTGCCTGTGTCCTCCCCGGAGAAGCATGTAACTTTGATCAGCCTCCGACCTTCCTCAAACTGTCCGTACCACCCAGCAGGCAGGGGAACACAATTGATCTCGGACGGAAGAACCCCATGGGCAAGAATGGTTCGATTAAAGGTCGGATCCGCCAGTGGGACCGACAAGGCAGTGGCCAAGTCCTGGGTCGTGAACAACGGGTACCCGGATGCGGAACTGACCTCATGCCGGGTAACTTTGCCGGACTCAATGTCCACCCACAGCATGTGGGACTGTCCGTCTAGAAAGGCGATGACAAAGGCTCGTCTAGGTTGAAGCGGGTCTCCCTTCTTCCACTTCAAGACCTCGGACTTGTCCGGTTCATCAAGGTCCATAGCATGGATGGAGGGGGAGAGGACGAAGAAGAGAGCCGGTAGGAGAAGATGATGGACCGGACAACCAGGATTTCCCGGACGGTGAGCGGGTCGAGGGGGTGGTGGGGGACGGTGTTGAGGTGGTCGGAGTTGTCGGGGAATGGGCTGCTGTGAAGAGAAATGAAGGAAGAGTATTGAATCCTGTTCTTGGACGTGCACCATGGAGCATATTGGGAACAGTCAAGAAGCTGCCGGCGATTGGCAGTTTCCGGCCGGAGGAGGTTGTGGGTAATGAGGAGGATAAGAGGGGTAGCGCACAGGAGAAAGAGGCAGAGGTGGGAGAAGGAAAGAGTCCTCATAATGTTTTGCAGAACTCCTGTGGAAGCCTTCTTAATTTGCCCTCCTTGGTGTAGGCATGGACGTTGGGGCATTATTTATATAAATAAAAAATGAGGTATAGAATCATTGAGGAATGCAATCGATGATACCTATAGCCTATACGAGGAATCATTCTTGTCCCTTGGATGTGATCTTGATGGCCTAGATCTAACACAAATCGGTCTTGAAGATTCCAGGGTAAATTAAAGTTTGATGGGTACTGAAAGTAGCTAGCCAATTTGTTGGAATTCATTTTGATGGACCATGGTCGTACAAATTGCAGTTGGAGACAAATGATCGACAATGGTACAGTTCGAACAGAGCTCAAACCTCTCACATAGCCAACTGAGGACATTTCGTCTCCATTATATGTAGTCACTAGTTGGTAGTTTGAAAACTTGTTTTGTGCTCCAATTAAATAATTAGGGGAATGGTAAAAGCTAAAGGATCAATATTGAGTAATAATTCTGACAAGAGAGTGGCCATCTATTACGGATCAGTGCAAGTTGTAAACAGCGTAAATAGTTACTTTTTGAAAGTTTATTTAAAAGATTTTAGGTGTTCGTTCTCTCCAAAGTACTGCAAGAGATGATTCCATAAGCGATGACGGAGAATAAGTATTAATTAAGTTCGGATTGTTTCTTGTTTGACCATTTTCAGTTAGGGGAAGAAGCTGGTAGTGTATATTAGATAAATTCTTTAACTATTTATATATTGTTGGGAAATATACACTCCAGCAAAAACAAGCCAGAAAATATTTCCCCTACTCGATGAAATGAATATGAGACACCTAAGATAAAAATGAATGGAAACTTTCCTCCCAATTTAGAAAAAGAAAACCAACTTACTCGATCAACTTTAATTAAGAAATCTTTTACAATCAAGTATCGAAATAAAATTTGAGAAAACTCTCCTAACCTAAATCAGATCAATAACAAGATCAGAAAGATATAATTCTTGAGAAATTAAGAAAACTAACATACAATTCAAATGAAAAAATGGATCAATCACACACCATAAATTACGACCCTACTTTAACTTGAGATGATGAAAAACTTCTCCAAACTCTCCCTTTGTGAGTGAAACCTCTCCCCGTACTTCAGAAAGGGTAGAGAGAGGGAGAGAAAAGAAAAGAGTAATTAGTTTTGAATTTGATTAATTTGGTTGATGCACGGTTTGAATCAAATCAAACCAATCTAATTCAGTTTATTTGGTTTGATTATATTTAGATTTTGGATTTTATTTGGTTATCTGCAACTAAATGATGTAACTTTAGATTGTATAGATTTGCGGCTCCACAACCTAATGATTATTAGCACTAACTACCCACAAAAAGTGTCCATCTAAATTTAGATGGTATTAGAACTAAAAAATTTAGGCTGGTTCGTGTAGGGAAGAATATTAAATTTTACTGATTTTTTAATGAATTTTTTTCGTGTTTGTCTTGATAAAATTTTGACCTTGTTTGAATGTGGCAAAAAGTATAGTTCCGAAAATAATATAAATTTCTTTTGGCTTATTTCCAATGAACTATTTGCTATGTATTTTTCTTCGTACTAAGCCAATAGTAAATATCAAATGAGTTTTTTCTTAACCTCCATTTGAATTTAAAATTCAAATTATATGTTGATATCATCATACAATAATTTTTACAAAGGTTGCCATGCAAGACAAGCGCACTCTAGTTGGCAATTTTAAGTAGAAAACCAAAAATTAAAATGTTTATAAGTCTTACCGGTATATGTGTGTATATATATATATGGTTGTAGTATTTATCAACTTAATCTAAGAACAAATTTTTGTAAAGCCTAGTTGTGGGAATTTTGGTTTGAATTTTTGGACATTTTAAATAGTTATATTAACTTTTTAAAATAATTATATTAACAGTAAAAATAATTTTTATATATAGCCTAAAATAACCCTAATACTTATAGGTCACAAAAAGCCTCCGAGTATCTGGGACAACCAAAAATTTTTTATCATCTAAAATGTGTGGCCGTTGTTATTTTAATCTACGTTTACGTACTGATGTCGCACTCAAGATGAGTCCAATCATGTGTCAGTCCAATCATGTGTCAGTCCAATCATGTGTCACTTCGATGGTATGATAAAAAAGCTAGTTATTAATTGTCGATTGTTTTTTCTTCAACTTAATTAAGGAAAGAAGAAGACGTATTGAGGATGAGGCCAATCATGTGTCACTTCGATGGTACGATAGAAAAGCCAGCTATTAATTGTCGATTGTTTTTATTTCAACTTAATTAAGGAAAGAAAGAAGTAGTTTTTTCTTCAACTTTCTTAGGGAAAGAAAGAAGCCGTACTGAGGATTATAATTATGATTTTTTCTTTTTTTGTATAGACTTTTATGACGCTCCCTCACCTGAGCTAACCCTATATTGATGTCATTTTATTATTTTATTTTATATAAATAAATATAATTAATTAAAATTAAATTTATTAATATATATATATATATTATTTTAGTCGGGAGTAGATAATATTTTTGTCTCCAATTTTAATCTGAATTATTCAATTACAAAGAGGACCCAGATTTAATAAACAAAACAAAAAATAAAACACAAAACACCTTCACCACTAACCTCATTTAATACTTAGTCAATAATAATATTTATTTATAATTTTAAATGTATTTTGAATAGATAAATAATGTTATGTACATTATTCTATTATATTATTGAGTAGAGTTTGAGTTGAGCTATAAGCCAATTTCGAATCTAGTTCGAATTATAACCGAGTTGGGTCAAGGCGAACACGATCCTGCTAAAGTTTGACTCGTAAGATTCAAGTTCGAACTTGAATATTTAAATGTCGAGTTTCAAATCGAGTTAAATTGAACCAAACAATAAATATTTACAAATTAACTAACTCAATTAATAACCCTAACAAGAATGTATCAAGAAAGTCAACAAGCCAGCCTAACAAAATTGCTAGCTTCTATGTTTGCACACTTTGGAAACTAAAAAAAGCTCTTTGTTTGACCTATGCTAATCCCTTGCACGTGTACTTTCTTGGATCTGTGCTCCCTAGTGTTAAAGCTTTTTATGGTAAAAGCACTAGTAGACAAATATGCATCAGACTTTCGGCCATGGCTAAATTTTCCAAGGGCTTATCTGTGGCAAATTAGCAACAGTTTTGCCACTACTTAGCTGTGACAAAAATTAATTACGTGATAGCTACCCAGTGGTGGCAGTTGGCAGAATTTTTATTTTAAAAAAACCACGTATTACGTGGCAAGCCCATGGTAAATTAACAAATGTTTTACCACTATTTAATGGTGATTAAATTTAACTACGAGATAACCACCACTAGTGGTGGCAATACAATATCCTTTTTCTTTTGTTAAACAGTCTTATCGTAGGTACAACGTTTAAAAAAATGGTGGCTAATTGTTTTTTAAAAAATACATATATAACGTTTAAATTTTTTAATAAAAAAATATTTAAAAAATAATAATTTAATTCCTACAAAAAATGGGCATGATAAATCCCTATCTATCAGTCTCTGTTTTAGATTTGAAATGGGCTGCACACACCGCTCATTTAATGTGTGTGTGGCCATTAAACGGCCACGACCACGCAAACGGCCTAAGGTCGCGACCGGTCCACGCGCCTCTATCAGCCGTTGCCCATAGCCACCCTCACCACCGCTGTGCACGACCTCCACCGTCGCCCACGACTACTGTTGCTGGCCCAGGCATGGGCAATGGTGGCTAAATGGATTTTTTTATTAATTTGCCATGGAATTTGCACCAGGTTAGTGGTGGCTAAATTTATCTACGATGCCCGGTGCAATAGCGGGTTTGCCCTTGCCGCCAACAGCGTGGCCCGTGGCAAACTTTGCCATGGGAGAAGACCAATTGGCACCACATTTGATCGTGGTGATTGACAATTTTTATACTTTTGAAGGGTAAGAAGAGTTTTATATTTTCCACCCGTGGAAAAATCAGGTATAATTATTAGAAAAAGAAAAAATATTTTAATATTAAGCTTACCCTCAAATAGTTTTGGATTAAACAAATAAAAACCACACCGATCATACCATTTTAAGTAAAATAATCGACCCCAAAAAAATTTTCTTTAAAAAGGGCAATGCCATCGGATCTTGTTAACCCAACAAAGGTTGTTAGGCGATCCACTGTGGCCCATTCTGATCACCTCATAGCCAAGGCTTGTAAGAACATAGATTATATTTTATAAATTTAAAGCTAAAATCAAGGCTTTACCTTGCGTGCATCAGAGTTTAAAAACTCAGAATTTTGATTTGACTCAATAGGCTATTGTAACGACCCACCCTAACCGGCGGAGGGTTACTTAAAAACATGAAGTATGAAAAATAAAATTTAAACACATGAATCGTAACATGGCAAATAATTCTCAAAATTTACTAATTATAAAAATAAATCATGTTATAATAACATGCAACAATGCATAAGATAAATTAGCTATGTGAATACTAAGTCCCACAACCTTCAACTGTTTCCCATAATCACATTTATAACACAAAGAATATAAAAAGAAGTCCAATTTATTTATCAATTCGCCAAAACTAGGTTGGTAAAAAACCACCAACCACACTTTAATCCTCAGTCTGAAGCTACTCATTTGCAGTCACATAACCACATTAGTAATAAAACCACTAAGTCGCATAATTAAATGAAACAAATCAATATAATCCTTATCATTATTTCTTGAGGCTTTTAGTAGTTATGAGCCTATGCCGAGCTCTAATTATGTCGGGAGGGGTGGCTGCCCCATCCTGCTGCAATCCTATGTATCCACACACACGTTACGTGGCCTACCACCTGTAGTTACCGATATTTGTCATTGACTCACCCTCTCGATATCACAAGTGCATAATAAGTCGTCTTGCGCCACTGCGCCCTATCACCCCTTTCGGCATAGGGGCAGGTATTTTATCTTTCAAGTAATTTAAAAGTGCGGCCCTATGTGAGACTGAGTCAATTCCTTGACCCCGGTTACACTTGGTGCATGGTGGTCGAATCTGGGCTCAAGTCGACGAGGGCTGCCAAAAGGGAAAATACAACATTTCAAATAATTATACGAATATGGATAGTTCCCAAGTGAACTCACAACCGTGACCGACGATCCTAATCTGAACGAGAAAATAAAATTATACATAAGTATAATTATATTCGAGTAGCAATGCATGCAACTAAATGACTTAAATATATTGTTATTAAAACTTGTCAACATAAAGCATATAACATTCAACAATATTAAACATTAAATTCTCAACATTTACAACAAGTCTAGTGAGATAATTAATCATTCATATGACGTAATCATTTAAGTCATACTTTATATTTTAAATTAATTATTTAAATCAAAATTCATACTTAACTAATGATAAAATTTTTATTAACTTACAAACAAGTATTTAATTACTATTATTAGTACATTTTCTTTTGAGATGGTAATTACTTAATCAACGATCTTGACAATTAGGTTTACAATTTTAATCTTTAATCACTATCATTAATCGCAATTTAGTGAGTACTAGATACTTAATTCATTAAATAAAAGCTTAGGTATACCTACAATAATTTATTAAAATTTTATAATTCTGAATATTTATCTGGCAATTAATTAAGTCATTCTATTAAATTATTTAAAATTATTTGTATTATCCTAATTCAAGGATACTACTAATAAAATTATTTTAAATTATTCAACTCAATAAATGTTCGAACTTTATTTATTTTCATTATGCTATTTAGGTTCAACGCTTGTGATTTTTACACAATTATAGTTTAATAACCCATATTATTACCTTAATCATATTTGAATATGGTTTAATAATAATTCTGTCATAGTTGGTATGTTATTTTCACCATTACATAATATTAATTTTTGAACATGACAAAAGTACCCACTTTATCTTATAAATCACGCAAAAATGTCATACTTAATTTATTAATTAATGGTGTTTAATAAACAATAATATCAACTATATTATACATGGATTAACAGTGTTTTACTTAATCAAACAGTGAGTAATCATAGTTGAAAATTAGTTCACACTTAACCACCCCATGATTACCTACGCGTATTTATAACCTAAATATTAAAGACACCTCCTTTGTTGCTTTAATCAATCATAAACAACTATATCTATAGATTAGGATGAAATTCATAAATTTATTGACCACAAGAATTAATCAACATTACAAATCATAATTTAACAACAATCATGAATTAGCAGTAACACGAATGAGTACTAACTTTAATTAATTACATCAGCAAAACAGTAACAAACTAATAACAATGAACAAAGTGATAATAGTCGCGATCAATAATATCATTACCACCCAACGATGATCAGTTCATCAAAACTCCCTATTATAACAATCTATTACTCCTTTATAACTCATGCAATACAACCCAACACTCCCTCCTTTCACTCCATGACATTGCCAATAAGCAACCAATGATAAATTAACCCGACAAGCTTCAACCAACTAATTAAAACAAGAAGAAGAATAAAAACGGGTTCATGCACACTGCTGCCCATGGCCGAGCACCAAAGTGCACGAGTAGTGTGCCAAGGCATGCATAGCCTTGCGCCGAAGCGCATGAAGCCTGACCAAATAGCACAGCCAGGAAGGCTCCCCTTCCTTCCTGCACTGCAACCCACACCAACACGAGGAGGAGCAAACAGAGAGAAAAAGGCAATCAACATGCAATCGACAAAACAATCAACCCCAAAAGAATCACAGCCATTCATACAAAAAAAAAATCGACAATGCCCCATGCATAAAAATTATAAGACGCTAGGGACCTACAACTCAATTATCCTAAACCAAACAATTACATACCATAGAAAGTTGATGAAGCAACAGAAATAGCAAGGCGATCATTAAATGCTTGCATACGGGAAAACAAAACAACAAAATATAAAATGAGTAAAAGAAGGACAAGGGAAGTATACCAAACAGGATACGAAGAAGAGATATAAGAACGACGCCTAGAGAGGAGAGTAAAAGGAGAGAAAGGAGAAGAAGATGAGAAGTAGACGGCTAGGGTGGAGAAACACCCATATGATTTTTAACCGGATAGAGGCGCTACCCAACTCCCCTAAAATCTCCCATCCTAACTAATATTCTCTAACGTTCTATCCTTCCTTGACCGAGTTAAAAAATTTTTTGAAACAACATAATGTTTTATTTTATTTTATGTTTTATGATCTTTACAGCTATAGAGTAGAGTCAACTCGACTTGAAGCCAACTATGAGTCGATTATAATAATTTTCTAGTCCAATATGTAGAAAGATATATCAAAGCATGAGATATTGCTCTATTTGACATTTGAAATTGATGAATATATGATTGATGTTATTTTAAACTATTGTTTTAATTAAACTAAAAGGAAACTAATATATTTTTAAAACTTTTTTTACTTGATTCGAGAGAGACTCGAGGAGTCAATCATAAAATTTGTCAAGGGGGAATCATTTGTGAGGTTTGACTCGGGAAACCATGGAGTGGAGTCAACTCAAAGAGTTGTTCGAGTCGAAAAGGAGTTTTAAAACTATGGCGCATTTATCCTCCTAATGTGCACGACTATTGTGAACATTAGTGTAACAACCCGATTCGGCTCGCAACAAGAACCGAAGTGAACTGATAAATTTCGGGATACTAATTTATAACTCATTAAAGTACAAATCAGAGGGAATCTAATGCGCAAACGACACACCAAAATACATGCAAGATACCTATGACTTGGCTCATGCAATTAGGTAATCTTAGATGTGTCGAATTTACAAAGGAAACTAAATTCTTAGAGAAAATTCAGTAGAGTCTCCCTGTAAATAGGACTTTAGAAAAATTAATAACCTTTCACAACCTGTTATATAATAAAAAATTCACAGAAAATGCAAAACATTCCATAATCTCATTCTTTCTTCGCAGAATCATTTCAATGCATTCACCACATTAAAAAAACATTTGTTTTCCATTCAACACAAATTCACATTCTTCAGACACTTGCTTTGTCTAGTCTTAACATGGGTTCTTCTCTTGCAATTTTTTTACCTACAAGCTCATCCAGCCCATGTTTCTTCTTCACTCTAGTACTTGCACACGTAGCAAGGTTTTGCATACTTGAGAGTTAATTATCCGTTAGTCCTAGGACTTTAGGGCTTGGAGAATCCTTCATAAAAGTTTATTAGACCTGCATGCCTCAAAGTATTCCGTTTATAAAATAGATGAAATACAATTGAATAAAATAAACTTATCTCAAAGTTATCATGTCATATCATGGGGCTTGTAGCCAAGAAGTTCACATCCAAAATAATATCACAAGATCCAAAACAAAATCAAGAGCCACAAAAGAAACCAAAGCCAAGACACAACACTGCCCAGCATCTCCAAAATCCTTGTGATCCACACAACTACATCGGCCAACAACAAGGCAAGACCAATATAAAATAGAAAATACATCAGTAACGGGTATCACTAAGTTCCAAAATAACTAATAATGGAAATCAATAAATTGGAAAATAGATAAAATAATTATCCACAAAACACATAATTAAAGCAGAAACTTCTCCACATGAACTAATCATAAACATGATATAAAGTTGGCCAATAAGGCCTAAATATAATAACTGATAACCATATGCATAGACCAAAAAATAACATAGGGTGCCATGCCAATAATATGTCCAATAGGGCCTAGCTGATAATCACTGTGAAATTGCACAGTTTAGTACATATACTGAAAATAAACATTGCTAGTAAGTAATAAGCTGAAATCATAATAATATAATTTAGCCATCAATTAAGCACCACAAGTGGGTACCAACTGGGCCCCTTAGTGATGTCACACTTCTATCCATCTTGCTTGCATATCAAAATACAAAATCATACCTGAGTATAGGCTTGGGACAATTTATCAAATAACACTAGAATGCGACTTGTGATCTGGACCTTTTGATTTTGAAAACTCAATAAGGGATCTCAACCTTGTGGTTTTGTTAATCCAAAAATTCAGCTATTTACTTCCTATGATATAAAATCAAATCATGTGACCAAGCAATAGATGAAACTGAAAAGAGCCTGAAAAGAGCCCTAATGGACCTGCAATATGAGCTCCTTGACCTACAATGACAGTCCAATTTGGAACGACCTAGAGATGTTGACTACTACATGCTCCTAAATAATGCATGTGTGTAATGAAATGAAAGCAACCGTATATGGAGGAAATGATATGACATGCAATAGATAGGAAAAACAATTTAAATTTTCAATTACACAACTGATCTTAATCTTATTCTATTCCAGAGATTCTGAATCGCACAAGGTAGATTAAGAAACCACTTGCAAATATCAAACGTGAGCTCTCACTGTATTATGAACAATCATTGGGATCAACCCACATACTTGAAATAAACTTGAGATATCAAAATATTTGGATGTGTTGGACAATTAAGCTTGAGATACCTAACACGCCAATCGATGATGAGATCTCGGTAACGTAATGAAAATTGTTTCATATGACTAGTACTTAATTAATAGCTTGGGAGATTATTTCTCCACAATGACTTTAGATCTTGAAAACTTGTGAGATATCAAATCATACAGATTTGGTAAGCTTCGACGAAGTAACTTGAGATGTTAGAATCACCTGTACCCCATTGTGGAGAGAATATTTTTATTAAATTAATTATTTAAATTGTTTATAAGAATAAATAAATTACTTTAATTTGAAATTAACTTAGGATCTTTGTGGTGCATTTATTTTACAATCAAACACTCAATTAAATTATTATTGTATTGATTAATTATCTAGCATGCACACTTAGGCTACTTGAACACAACCAAAATTTTAAAGTTCGAATCTTTTAATATTTAGACCTTTATTAATTGTATTAGGAGGTAATCTGCGTATTGTAATTAAAAACAGCAATTTGTTAATTATTAATCATTAAAATTTACATTTTTAACAATCAATCAACAAAATAATGAGATGATTAACATGCTAGGATGATGAATAAACCATCTAAATGACCTAATAAAAATTTTATATATGCACAAACACAGCCATGCCAAAACAGAGAGAGAGAGAGAGAGAGAGAGAGAGAGAGAGAGAGAGAGAGAGAGAGAGAGAGAGAGAGAGAGAGAGAGGCTGGGGACAGAAGGGGCTAGCTAGGGAAAGCTTCTTAGGCACAACTACGACTAGAGGGTATGCCAGGAATACATGCGATGTGACTTTAATGCGATATGCCAACACGACAACAACTTGACAGTGGAGGAGGTTGACTAGAATAACTCAACAACAAACACACCCAATTCCCACACAACACACAGGGATCCACTTAGTGTTAGACCAATTGAATCAAACCAACTCCATGCTAACCGAGTCAAGCAAAAAACAAACCGGTCACAAAAATACCAAACCAACGAGCCGGGTTTTACAATTAGATTAAAAAGAGTAATCACAACATACTAAGCTAAGAGGCATCACTATTATAAGATACTGTACATAAGTATCCACATTGTCAAAATTATTCAACAACATAGTAGTAGTGTTGCCAACGGATCGGTTTGTTCTTAGTTTTGTAGGGCCAAATATGTGTATGAGTAATTTTCTTTAACCCAAACCCAATTCAATAAACCGAGACTTGAACCAAACCTGAATCGATAATAAATAAATTACATGCATTTTATAAAAATACACAAAAAATTAATTATCTTATGATAATTATTCTTATTTATAATTAAAATATAGTACATATTAGAAGATTTTTTATACAATATAATATTACATAAAATACTAAAATTTATAGTAAAAAATTAAATATTTTTTTAATTTGGGTCCTTATAGGGTCTGGTTTTTGAGATCCAAACCCAAACGTAATATGAAACATGTAGTAATAAAAATAAAATCCATAGATCTGGACCCAATATGGTTGGATACAAACCCGATATTTTCAAGTCAAGTTGGGTTGTGTGCCCAGTTTACCTAGACCCATTGACAATACGACTTCGTTAAGTATCTGAGTTATTAAAAAAATAAAAAAGACTTCTAAAGTTCAATTCTATCATTCCATCTCTATCTTCAATTTTTTATAACTCCATACAAATTAAAGTATTGTAGTACGTAATCCTCAATATGTTTATTGCCTTGTTGATTGTTGAACGCTCAATTCATCTCCATCTTCTATTCCCTTGCGTTCGGCCACCTTTTCTCCGCTCTGACTAGTGGTAACTCCAGGGCTTTTACTTTGTTCTTCATTGCACTAGCTTTATTTCATGGCTAGTGGAAATTTCAGCGAGGGACCCTCTACTTGTTTCAAACAACAAGTTGAGGCACCTCGGAGGCTTGCTAAACCTATTTGGGAGAAATGAGGCTGTCATGAAGGACAATTTGAAAATAAGGTGATTGTGCATCGGAACAAAGTGGGCATTTTAGATTTTTCCTCCATGACTACTCATTCTATTATCTACCACTATCCCGGATCATATCCCAAGACCCTCCACACGATGGAGGTGAGGTGAGGTTTAGACACTTTTGTATTGGTTTCCCTTGTACTAAGAATGATCTTTTTAAAATGACAAATGGGAAGAGTGAATGTGTTGTATAGGTAGTGTCTAGGGGGATAGTGCATTTATGTAGGGAGAATATGTGAGTTTGTCATTTCAAGGGCTACAACTTGTAACTTTGGATGAATTAATAAGAATGACTAACGCATTTTATAATGTCAATCTCTAGTTGTATAGGACTACATGACATACTCATTCATGACATACCTACATGGAATGCATAAGTATTCCATGACATATCATATTTCATTGTTTATGGACTAACTGTGACAAGGTATGGAGTAATGAAGATGCATAGACTTTAAGGTTTGAGCTTGAAGGATTGAAGACTTGAAGATATTGAAGACAAGCTCAAAGGAATACTTTTTAAGATTGACATCAATAACTTAGCGAGTCACAACGCATTAAAATTGTCACCATAAAAATGTAGAGAATCTTGTACCTGGTTTTGATAAGACACTATTGTGAACTCTCTAAGTACCTTCTAAGAGTTTGTGTACAATGATTTGGATTCATATCATCAAGACTCGAAGGTTATATAATAAGTCTAGGAAGTTCGGCATTAACTTTAGTAGTCAAAAATCAAGTGGTTTAACCTTAAAGCTTGCAAAGAAAAGTTTTGCAGATACTTTGAATGAGTCTTCGGTAGTAGAAAGACAAGGAGTTAAAATCTTGGAAAACTTTGGTAAAGACTTCAGCCAGCCAAACTCAAAGGTGCAAGGGTTGATGTGTTTCTAATGGAAACTTTGGTAGAGCTTTGGCAGCCAAAATCTACATTGGCAAGATACAGAAGTGGGAGTGAAAACTGCGAGAAGCATTAGTGGATGTTTGTCAAAGTCATCGGCAACTAAAGGATGACTAAACTTCTTGGCAAAAATAACTAAGTGTGTTATGGTACAATCGACAGGGACTTTAGCAGGTCGTTCGACAATTGATCATTTAAAAAGTTGTTAAAATTCTAGGTGTTGAAAAAAGCAAACTTGGAGGATTCAATACCTAACAGTTGCTATTTTGGGAAAGGACCCTAAGGCTATAAGCATGGCCTTGGGAGATGTGTTTGAAATACAATGACACCCATAGGCCCCTAGAACTCTCTTGGACTTCTTGGATGCTCAAGCTTTGTATTTAGGATTTGCCACTCCATCTTGTTTGTAATCCTTTAGCTTTCATTATGTAAATGCCAAGATAGGGTTGTATGTGAGGGAAGACTCAAGTGCTTCGAACTAAATTTGTAAACTTTCAATGTATTGAAAATGTGTATGAGTGTTTGTCTTAAGGAATGAAGGCGTTAGCTTGGAAGAGGTGTTGGCTCAGTGTGTGGACTTGGTAAATGAGGGATTAGCTTCTAGCAGTTATATTCTTAGGGTGTTAATAGCTGTTTACAAGACTCCCTAATATTTGGTGAGCGCTTGAAAAGGAAGGTTTGACGGTTGCAAGATTTCTTAGCACTTGGTGCTTGTGAATTAGGGTTTGTGGTTGCTATAAGTTAGTTATCATAGTGAAGCGAAGAAAGCCTGCACTTCCAAAGGATTTAGTAGGTTAAAATAGGAGTTCATAACTTCTTTAAAAATTCTCTTGTCTTTGTTTCTTCTCCCTTCCTCTTTGTGTGTTTGTTCTTATTTCGTTTATATTTTTGCACACTTCACTTAATTCTCTTGTGCTTGATTTTTCTTCTTTAGAGAATTAAGTGAACAAAGTCCAAGCCACCTAGAGGCTTGTATGATTTAATTGATTCGATAAAGTAAATATGTTTATAAGTTTGAACTTGTGCTAACTTGCCTTACATATTATTTTGATTGCCTTAAGCATCATTTATTTGTGCTTAAATCACTTACGCTTAATGTCCATTCATGTGATCTTTGAAAAGGTTTAAGTTTGTTGAGATCTAATAATTTGATTTGTGATCTCAATTAGCTCTTTCCTATATAGCCCTTTCAAAATTTTCACCACTTGTATATCATAAACCTAATAATATAAAGTTGATGAAAAGTTATAGTTCTCCAAGACACTTTTTCACTCACAAAATAAAAATGTTCTAATCATCCAAACTATGATAATCTAATATTACAAATTAAGAAACAAGTAAATAATCAAAATTAAGTTAATTCATCAAAGTGGTACTTAACAATTAAAGTATCATGATTAATGTAGTGATAGAAATGAATTTTATAATTGTATATAAAATAACTAAATTATATTCAATTAAATCAGTAAATCGCTTACGTTAGAGCCTTTTAATACTATCGCTGACATTTAAAGTCGTTCGGTTAAATTAACCAAGTTATTTAATTACTAACTTTATTATACAGTTTGTTCTATTTAATTTAGAATGGTCAGTAAATTGGTAAATCAAATGAGTTGAAGCCCCGTGTCTGTTGTAAAAGTGGGGGAAATTAAGATAAAGGAGAAATGTTGCTTTTCAAAACAGAAGGGGTAAAATGAAGAGGCCATGTAGTTGCTTCAAACTGTGAATGGAGTTTCAAAGAGTCCTGCTGTTGTATCTTGTGGGCATTTTTTAGGGCTTAGAGCCATGCAGGTATTGCTCTTAATTTGTGGTATTGGGCCAAAGGGTTTTTACCGGCCCACTTGTTCATTAACTGCCAAATAAGTATTCTGGAAATACTTGGGCCGAAGCTGCATTTCTAGAGAGCAACAAAAATGCCAATTAAAAAAAAATAACCAGACTTGCAAAGTGATTTTTTTGAGGATAATGATAAACAGATTTTGGGGGAAAAGAAAGATAAACAAAGGAGTAAAAATCACAGAGAAGAAGATTGCGAGCTTGGAGATGCTATCACATCAAAATATTGGTGGTTAATAGCAATGCAAGATCTTTTCATGGCTGGATTACCAGTGGAAGAGCAACTACACTCCCGGACAAGAAGAAAAGGCTCCCACGAGAATTATTGTATGCATTTTCTGGGCCATATGGGTCACTGCAAACTATTATGCGCCGCTCAGGTGTGCAATTTCCCTCCGTTGGAAGGGAATCTGCTGCCATGAAGAGTACGTTCATTTTCATTTGTAAAACGAGAATGGACAGCTGGGGGTTGGGTGTCGGCAAAGTTCAAGGAATTTTTGTTAAATATGTCCGATTTAGTTATGCCCTAAGCACGTATGGGCAATTGCAGGTGAATATCAAGTTTTACCTAGTGGGTATTTCCAAATGAATGCTTTTTTATATCGGAATATTCACATACTATGCCTGTAAATTTTTATTTATTTATTTATTTGCATTTTTAGACGTGTTTAGGGTGCAACTAAATCGAACAATGATTAAAAATTTTCCAAGGTTAAATATGATACATTGGCCCACAATTATTAGACATATAATAATACAGAAAATGCCAGGAAACAAAAAGACAAATGGTGGAAAACAATGTCACTGACTCACTTCAATCGTCTCATTTTCTTTAATTTTCTCGTAAAACTGTACACAACTCTAGTCTGAAGAGTATTTTTTTAAACCATTAAAAGCCATGTTATTAGTTATCAATGTATTCAAAATAATTAATCGTTTTTTGAGGTTTACAACTCATCTCGTAGAAAATTTTGCAAAGTATATATATTAGCCTGATGTGTTAACTCTAAGTAGCTATTGCTCCAATTTTGTACCTTTTTTTTAATCACAGCTTCTACTCATTTTCAAGTACTTATGGCTCTTAAATTTTAGAACACCAGATATCATATTTTATAATTGATAAACCATTATAAAAACCTAGAGCCCAATGTATTAAAATAATTATAAGGCGTCTGGATGTAATAAAAAATGTATATAAATTTTTTAAAAATTATTAAAAAATTCCTTTTGTTACAATTATAAAAGTAACAAAGTTCACAAAGTAACGTTTAACGATTATAAATACTAGATAGTTATGTTTGAAGGTTTGAAGAAAATATAAAGGGTTCAACCCCTATTTCAACCAAATACTCTATTATCAATTAACCAAAGGAGGCCAAGATAGAGAACAATGTAAACCTATATATTATAGGCTTGACTAATCATCTCATTTTTTTAATATATAATTCATTAGTGGCTATTCAAATCAAATTTCTTGTTTAAAGCTTGTTCTCTTTTTGTAAATAATGTATTCAAACAATTTTTTAATTGTAAAAATTTTCTTTTTGATTTTGCAACATAGGATTCAAAAAATTGAATAGAGCGGTGAAAAATAACAACTAACGCGTGAATTTCAAAATGAAATAATTTCAGTGTTTCCCAACCGTGGCTGTAGGCCCCACTACACAAAGAAAGCACCAGCCCACCGTTCATCATTCTTATTATTTATTTATTTATTTTAAAAAACGTATTTTAATTTTTTCACAAAAAATAATTCACAAAAGCTCCATCGACTAAATCCAAAAATTCAGAAATGGCCCACACATCCCACGTGGCAGGGCACCGACGGCGAATCCCCAAAAAAAGTCGTCAGACCTGCCCCATTCGTGCGGGCCCCGCACTCCCTTCGGGCTCGCAACCGCACAACCGATCTGGAGGCGCAAGAAAATCCGGGCCGGTCCCAACCACTAACAAAATTCCACGTGGAATTGTCGCCTACAAATGGGTCTGGCCCGGTCTGGCTTGCACCTCGCCGAGAGTCGGAGTGCAAGCTCTTCTTGGGGGAGTCGGAGTGCACCTCCCACACCTCTCTCTCTTTCCCTCTCTAATCTCTATCTTCTTGGGGGAGTCGGTATGGTCCATTTCTTCCCCGTGTTTCTCTTCTGACTGTTTTTATTTATTTATTTTGGTTATATATTTGAGTTGTTGATTGTTTGGTGGAGGAGATTTGAGTAAGATCTCAAGTGTGCTGGAGGTGAGTGTCCCTGTGTGACCGGGCTCCTTTGATGGGCGGTGTTGTGTTGATTGTTTGGTTTTTGGGTTGTGATTTGATGATGGCGTAAGGGGTTGAATGGGGTTGTGAGGGTTGTTTAGTTTTTGTAGGTTGGTGATCGACGGGTTTGCTGTAAGAGTGTTTTTGTTATTCTTTTTGTTTTTAACTGTTAATGTTTAATTGATTTTATGTATCAGAGGCTTGTTACTTTTGGGTTATTTTATTTTATCTACTCTGTTGCAACTTGCATGCAATCGTCTTTGCCAAAATGGAATCTATTGAATATGCGGGAAAGCTTTTACTTTTTAATTCGATCATGGATTTGAGTGATTTTTGCTGTTTCTTTTTGAAACTCACTTTTTGTCATCCTTTTGATCAGAACTAGCTAAAGGAGGCATGTCCGTAGCACTAAAGTTTTTACTATGTCCTCTGTATTCTGAATAAAAGTGGCATCTTTTTTGGTTTTGTTTCTAATTTTCTGCCGGTCTTGGGCCCTGTTTGAAGATTGTACTTTAAATCCTTGTTCGTATTTTTATGTTCTTTAATATATTGTGGCTAATACGTTTGGGAAAAAAAACCCAAGATAGCTGATGCTTATGTTTAAAATATTCTGAATTTTTCTGTTACTTTGGAAATATAGATGGTATAAATCAGATTGTTATGGCCAATAAAAAAATTTAAAATAACCATAAAATTATCTGCTATAGCACCGTGCATTGTTTTTATGTGGTAAACACGTTCTGTAGATGCACAAACTGATTATGGTTACTCTGCTATTAGCATCTTTTAATAGCTTTTGCGCCTACATGATATGCTTGTGCCATTTCCAGGATAATCCTGACTTATGGCCACCGTAGCTGCATCCCATTTCATTTCCAGAAGTGCACAAACTACCTGCGATTCTGAGGCAAAGATTTTCATCAGAAATGGGGTTCATAATCTGGAAAATCGAACCGTGTCTTATCATGGGTTGAGATCTCTGAACAATGTCGACTTGCTGAGTCTGCGGGCTCCTGCAAAGCAATCTGCCAAACAGCAGAAAGGCAAGGGATTGAAGCTAGAGAAGGCTCAGAGATGTGGGCTGATTGTAGTTTGCTCAGTTGGGATGAATATTTGTTTTGCTGGGGCTGAATGCTCTCCATGGTGCAAGACTGGTGGCCTCGGTGATGTTCTTGCTGGCCTTCCACCTGCATTGGCTGTAAATATCAAACCTTATTGGTTTTTAGTTTTTTCTAACCTATAATTTTAGTTTTGGCATCCGTGACTTAATGATTGATAGATTTGAGTTATGCAATCAGCCTTTTCTAGAATAAAGAGTATGGTGTTACAACAGATATTTTCTGGTGGTTTGAACATTTCTCGGATGATGTTGCTCATGAAAAAACTTTTATGCATCAGGCTACCTTGTTATGTGGTTTTAGTTTGAACTATATGAACAAAAAATTTACCCAACATTAACACTAAAGTATATACTTATGTCTATGTTTAGGCAAGAGGAAACCGTGTCATGACAGTTGTTCCACGATATGACCAGTATAAAGATGCTTGGGATACAGGTGTTCTTGTGGAGGTAGTATGTGAATTATGTTGGAATTGTAAATTTTGAACATATTCTGTGTTAATCAATTTGAGTTATTTTTTTCAGTTACCTGTTGGAGATAGAACTGAGACTGTCAGATTCTTCCATTGTCACAAGAGAGGCGTTGATCGTGTATTTGTTGATCATCCAATTTTTCTTGAGAAGGTCAATCAGCGGAATTTCTTGCTTCATTTTTCAAATGGGCTTTTAACTTAGTTTTTACGTGTTTGCTGAGTTCATCTGAATTTCCATTCAAGTTAAAATCAAGCTTGCTCCACTCTTTCTTTACCAAGTATAACTATGTTGCAGGTGTGGGGGAAAACGGGAGGGAAACTTTATGGTCCAATAACTGGAGAAGATTATTCTGACAATTTGTTAAGGTTCAGTTTGTTGTGTCAAGTAAGAGCTCCAATTTTTATTTTAGTTGATTCATGGCTTGCTACTTAACTTTTAGAGAGCATCACAACGTATTTTCTTCTGAATTTGTTGGGCTTCAGGCAGCATTGGAGGCACCTCGAGTTCTGAATCTTGACAGCAATCCATATTTCTCTGGACCATATGGTATGAAGGCTTTGGCATTTAATCCATTTTGCTTCAATCATAAACTCTTAAGTTACGAATATATTTTCTTAATTTTAGGTGAAGATGTTGTTTTTGTTGCAAATGATTGGCACACTGCACTTCTTCCTTGCTTCTTGAAGTCTATGTACCAATCTCATGGAATCTATAAGAATGCTAAGGTAAGATTGTCAACATATTGATGTGCATTTTCAAACCTTCGAAAAATTTTCAAGCCCTTATAAGTTCATTAATGACATCAGGTTGCCTTCTGCATTCACAATATTGCGTACCAAGGTCGGTTTGCATTTTCAGATTTTGCTCTTCTAAACCTTCCAGAGACATTTAAAAGTTCCTTTGATTTCATTGATGGGTACGTATCTGGTCTTAAGAAAATGTTTTTACGTTATAAATTAAATTGCTAATGGAACATTTTATCTAGCCTTTTGTTATGTGTTTGTTTTTAGTTATGACAAGCCAGTCAAAGGGAGGAAAATCAACTTCATGAAAGCTGGGATGCTTGAGTGTGACAGGCTTGTGACAGTGAGCCCTAATTATGCACTAGAAATTCTTTCGGATATTGCAAGAGGTGTGGAGCTGCATACGATTGGTCGATTGAAAACCGTATCTGGAATTGCTAATGGAATGGATGTTCAGGAGTGGAACCCATTGACAGACAAATACATTGCTGTCAATTATGATGAGACAACTGTGAGAACTTCACTTAAATCTCAATTTTTTGTCGGTGTATATTATTTGCAAGTATTAATGAGATGGTTAATCATAGGTGCTTGATGCCAAGCCTGTCTTGAAGCAAGCTCTGCAATGTGAACTAGGCTTACCGCAATTGCCTGATGTTCCTCTCATTGGATTTATTGGAAGGTTGGAAGAACAGAAAGGTTCAGATATTCTTGCAGCTGCTATTCCTGAGTTAATGAAAGAGAATGTTCAGATAGTTGTTCTTGTAAGTGATTCCTGTGGTAGTACTTAGAAGCAATACAATTTTTTTGCCTCTTCCTAATAAGTTGTTCTTATTGAAGGGTACTGGCAAGAAGCGCTTGGAGAAGCAACTTGAAGAGTTGGAGACACTATATCCAGACAAGGCAAGAGGCGTGGCAAAATTCAACGTTCCCCTTGCTCATATGATAACAACTGGAGCCGACTATATGCTGGTTCCAAGCAGATTTGAACCTTGTGGTCTGATTCAGTTGCATGCTATGCGATGCGGCACGGTAATGGATCCATATTATACCTAGATGCATTTTTTGAACTTTGATGGAAATTTAGTTGAAAATGCTTGGACGTCTTTAGTTCTTTTCTCTCCCTAATTTAAACTATTAACATTTGCTTGTGTTACTTTCTAGCTTCCAATCTGTGCATCAACTGGTGGGCTTGTTGACACGGTGAAGGATGGTTATACTGGTTTCCATATGGGTGCTTTTGGCGTTGATGTAAGCACTGTTCTTTTGCTAAAACTGATCATTGTTCATATAATGGAATGTTTTTGTTCTATGGCTTCATGAAGGGATACTAATCTCACATTTGTTTGCTATGTCAGTGTGATATTGTCGAACCTGCTGATGTGGCTGCAATTGTAACTGGTGTCAAGAGGGCGCTTGCTGTGTATGGAACACTGGCGTATGCAGAGATGGTGAAGAACTGCATGGCCCAAGAACTGTCATGGAAGGCAAGTAGAAATTTCTTAGCTCTTCTCCACTAGAGCATTTTTACATTGCATAATAACACTGTTTGTAATACAGGGCCCTGCCAAGAAATGGGAACAACTGTTGCTGAGTCTGGAGGTTGCTGGCTCTACTCCTGGAATTGAAGATGCGGATGAGATTGCCCCTCTTGCCAAAGAAAATGTTGCTACTCCATGAAGGCACCTTTGGTTGTCATTCGTCGACTCATCTTGACCCCTTATATAGATCACACTAATAACAACTGATCATCATCTCTAGACCATATATAATAATTGGGATTCAGGACTTTCTTGTAGAGCGCCTATTACTTCCCTGCATCAATATGCTTCGAATAGCCATCTGCTGAGGATTATGATGGCAAGAGTAGACTATATGCGAGGTAGGACATGACTGTGCCGTATGTATTACATAGCTGTTATGCAAGTCCTTGTTGAATGCCTTCCGAGTTTTCATTGATGCTTTTTCTATTTCTCTCTGTGAATTCGACCTCATTTTGTAGGACTTCTGATTATTAGAAAGTTGGAACTATTCTGAGTGGACTTCGCGAAACAGTTAGAAGTGCTGACAATTTAAGTTCAAAATTTTACAAATTGAATGAGTAAGATTTATGCTTGATTGGAGAACTGTAATTTAATTGGGAAATGGTAGATGATAAGTATTGTACAATTAAGAGTGACAATGCCATGTTTAATACATAAATTAGGGTTATCACCAGTGTCATCTACAACGAATATGCATAATATATATATATATATATATACAACAAAATAAATTTAATGAGTCGGATCAACATTTGTATCCACATAAAATTAAAATTAAGATGCATACATGGAAATATGTTCATTGACCAATTAATACAATACTGAGTCTTAGAATGAGCGTGAAAAGTAAGAAAAATAGAATGAGCGTGAAAAGTAAGAAAAATAATGATTAAACAGCTACTCTACTTACATAAGCATCATTCATAGACATAACATTCATAACGTAACATAACTGAAACTTAATAGTATTTTACTTGCATATAACTGATTGTTAACATAGCATACATCACTTTTACCTCTATAACTTGAATTACTTGATCATATTATAGATTTATAAAGCATATTTTTAACATGAAAATATAATCATCAATTTCATGTTTTAGCTAAACTTTGGTAGTTCTAAACCATTTTAATAACAACTCCTTAAGTTCGACCTTTGTAATTTAGTAAGACATCTACTTATGCCAACCTTTGGTGCTTACTAATTTAATTATGGCGTAACCTTTGTGACTTTTAGTCTAGTTAATTATGATTCATCTTTATAACCTTTAAACTTGACTACGACTCAACCGTTGTCACCCTAAAACTCGTTAACCATGGTTCAACCTTTGTGGCCTTAAGTTTAAACACACACTATCTTTATTACCCAGCCTTTGTAAAAAAATATAGAAACACACAAAAAACACAAAAACATCTTACTTAATTCCTGACTTGAACTTAGTAGTTATGTGGTTCTTCTCTATATTTAGGTAGCTTACCTTTATAGCAGGGTGGAATTTAACATTTTCACTCTAAAGTTCTTGACAATGGGTCACCACCAAGACCTATATATGTAAGGAACCACTAATGATTACTAGCGCTATCAAGACAATAGTCTTAACCTTCATCAGACCATGCCTAAGGGTAATGCACTGAGGGTAATGACCTAACACATTTACTAGGTTGTTTACTTGAACTTGATAAATTATAAAAACAAATTGTTAAGCTTAGGCCCTGCTGTTGTTTTGACTTAACTTGTGAAAAATGTGATTTTATTAAGCTTAGACCCACTATTATTTTGACTTAGCACATGAATAGCGTATTATGATTGCTAAGCCTAGGACTTGTCATTACTTTAACTTAACGTGCATAAAATCTAAAATCGAGCATTTTCGTTTTATCTTGCTTACTTTAACATAATATGTAAACATATAAACATTAATACGTCTAATCATGATTTGATTAATCTGTTTAAGCATTGACATACCAGAGATCATAAAACTCTTTAAATATGATTAAATGGATTTGGATTGCCACAAAGCTCTGAGTTTCTAGTCGCTCAACTGCTCAGCTTTCTAGTCTGAATAATAATATACTGCTATATTAACGTACAAACTAGCTTACTTATGCCTACTTGATATGACATAATATGACATGGACATGGTGCTCATAGCATATGCAAACAACACATATAATATGTATACTACGTTATAGAAGCATCGAACAATCATTAACTAATCATGAATAAGTCATAACTGTGATTAAATATCAAAATAACTAGTAAGATAGGGGACTACAACACTGCGGCACTGGAAGCTACGGCTTTGGGCTCTGCGACGTTCGTCCTTGAGCACCAACTTCAGATTTTTTACAGCACCATGGCCCTACTAGTAAGCGCCATGGCACTGCGGCAAAAACTCTAATTCTTTTCTTTGTTTCTCATCCTATTTTTATTCGATTTTAATAAAACAAAAATGGATTTTCAATCTTTCTATGCATAGAATTATGGGTTATAATAGGTTTTTAATCTATTATGATGTACCCTAATTTCTCATAATTTTTCTTAAGTGGGTAATTTATATATAGTTTACAAACTTGATCTAAACATACACAAATCATACAAACAATCCTAATTTATTATTTTATCTCATAATTTGCTTAACTATTATGATAACCACTTTTTATCATCAAAATATGACATCAAATCCAATCATAGATTGAGTTCTTAGATTTGTAATAACAATCATACATTATTTTTCCATGAAACTTGAATAAAAACAAGAACTGACAATCAAATCATACATAATTCAATATAACAAACCACATAACATGATAATTCATAATATGCATGCATGAACTCTATGAAATTACCTTTTAGGTTTCAATTGCTAACCTTTAATTTTGTTGATTTTCTCTAGAACACAAGCCCTTGATCTCCTTTCTTGTAAATCGACGAAAACTTAATTGAAACTTGCTAAAACTTGAAGGAATAAGTTCGAAGTTGTTTTCTCCACAAGGAATCCAAGGAAGAGGGGAAAGAAAGAGGTTGACGTTGCAGCCACCACGGAGAGGGAGAAGTGATGTGAATGCAAAATAGCAGGAGGAGATCGTCCACTTATATCCTTATATACTTACATACCCATCTTACATCCAATTACCTACTTCCTTATCCGTGTAGGAAAAAATGCATAAAGGAGCTTCTACTTGTTTATTTAAATCGCTGACCATCTAAACAACTAAAACTCCTAACAAATCTACATGATCTAGAACAGTCTAAACTACAAAAACTCCTAACAAATAAATGTACATGATCTATGACACGTTCTCTTAGACAAACATAGACCGTTTGTAAAACACGGCCCGTCAGCTCAATGTTTTATGTGTGGTTTGTTGTCGGCTCAATCCAAGCAGCATGCAGTCAGTCTAGTGCTAGGAAGATACTTGTGTGTTGTTGTGGGCTTGGACATTGGGCATATCTGTGGTTGACAATTCATGTCGGTCCCAATTGTCAAGCCAGTGGCTTGTGTTTCATTTGATTTTTGTGTAGTTTAGGGCCGTGTTCGCACGTATTTCGTGAATGCCATACATTATTTGAGCATTCGGTTAGAGTCATGTTGCATGCATTTAGGTATGCCTCTTAGCCCTAGTCGAGCCCTAGAAGTCGTCCCGAACCGTTCCCCATCTTTCCCTTCCTTCGCTTTCCATTTTTGTCCTTATTTTGTTTGTCACGGCATAGTGTGTGGCTCAAGGGTGCCCTCGGTGCCTTTGCACCAGCATACATGGGTGCCTGCACCTGGACGTAGCACAAAGGCACCCCCGGGCCGCCCTTGCGCTGGTGTTGGGGCAGCTTTTTAGCAGCCCCTCTTTTTCCTCGTTTCCCCCATCCTCTCCTCCCCTCCACCCTTGGCAATCCCGCCCTCCTCATTCAGCCTTTGTCCAGCCCTCCATAGCCCCCCTTTCTCTTCCCCTCCTCCTCTTCTTCCTCCTTCCTCTCTTTTCCACGCTGAGGTATGCTCTTCTCCTCTGTTCTCTTTATTTTTTGTGTACAAACTTGATGTTTGTATGTAGATCTTCATGATTACGATGTAGATAATTAGATCTTGATCTTATCATATAGATCTATTAGTTTTTTGTTGATTTTGTGATAATAATATGATTTTTATTGATTGTTATTTTTCGGCTAATAAAATATTCATGTTTGCCTTTATTTTTTGAAATCTGCCAACTAACCTACGTAATAATTGTCAAAATTATAAAAAGATTTAAACCTTATAATTTTTTTGCAGTGTCTGGTGATATCGTTTCGCATGCCAAAGTGATTAATAATTAAATAGTTAAAATAATAATATTTTAAGCTGCATTTGGTTATGAAATGATCACAATTTAAAAAAATTAGTTAAATAATAATTAACTTAATTATCATAATTGAGGAAATGATATATGATTATTTTAATAATGATAATATTTGATTTATGTACATGGATATGGGTTTGGCTCGAGAACTTTGGTTTCTTCGGATTTAATGTCGCTACAGTGAAATTATCATCGTAGTTGAGTTTAAATAATTGACCCAAAATCTTAAGTTACCTTTCATAATTTTACTGAGTTCTTATTCTTGATTAGCATGTCAGGTGTCCCTGTTAAATTGTCCTGAATTTCTCAAACATTTTGATATCTCTTGCTATATTAAGTACGCGTGTTGAATCTAGAAAACTATTTCATAATGCACTGAGACCTTTGTTTCGATATCTATATTTATTTTTACAAATCCTATTCAGTGATGGTGATATGTTATGTATGTGAATAATGTTGTGATGTGATTGCTGTGAGATGTGGTGGTTAATTTTTTTCCCTTGCATTCTATGTCATTTGCTGCATCGAGGATTGTCTCATGTCATTGCACGCACACATCATACAGGGTTTGAGTAGTGATCTGTATTTGCTAGGTCATGTAGAATCGAACTCGCTGAGTTAGGACGTACAGCTTGCCTCATATATATGTTAGGACTCGTCTATGCTTGATTTGCTGCTCGACTCTATAAGAGTTTTATTGATATCATAGGACGTAGTGAGTGGCATTTTATTAGATCCTACTACCTACAGGCTATCATATCGGTTTTCTAGATTAATAAAATTTCAAGGTTAAGATCCGTTTATGAGTTTTGAAAGATGAGATCTAGGTCAAAAGTTGCTCTAACGCTATTTAAAAGATGCCACTAACTATGTCCAAAAACACTATATTTGTCGTGTATTACAATTGCAACTTACCTATATATAAGACTAGATATAATTATCTATGAACAAAGCTATTGGACAAGTAGAAAGTATAAGCAAGAGGAAGGTTAACTCCCTTTACAGGGCCATTGTAAAAACACAAGCAGCCTTTCTCCTTGTAGATTTTTCTGGCGCATTAGTAGCAATGATGTGTTGTTATTCAAATTTTAAATAAATAGAAAAAAATGATAATGATAACATTAAGAAATGCATATTGTTGATCGAGATTAGGAAAAAAATCTAGTCACTTGGCCGCAAGTAATCATTGGTTGCTTAATTCAGTATCAACAAGGGGTTAGCTTTCTCGATTCCATAGCTCGGCTAGCTTTACTTAAGGGTTGGTGAAGATTAAATATATTTACTTTGACCCAAGTATAAACGTAGGGTAGTATAATTACTTACCTTTGATTACATAGTAGATAATTTCCTTTGATTTAAGTTACAAATTGGAAATCATCACTATTCACAGATTAAACTACAAGACTGTGAAGGTAATCAACCATGTCAAGAACGTCAAAATATTGTTCAAACCACCAACTTGTGACAAAATTTCTTGACGAAGAGTACTAATTATCCAACTTTTAATTGAATGATTTGTTCTTTGAGGGAATTAACAATCGTGACAGATGGGGATAGAATTGTGCCATCCAGAAATTCCATACAACCTTGGGATTCAATGAGATTTACAATTTGTGATTTACACATGAGAAAGTACTTCATATGCAAATAAATAATGACAAACAAAGAAGTATTTTGTCAAAACGTCAACGTTGTATAATATTAATACTCAAACATTAGTATTTTGTTTTGACCGTTAGCCTATTGTAAAAAGTAATAAAAGTGGACTAATTAATAATAGTACTTTTTAAAAGTTGGCAGCAATAGCCACTCTGACAAGATGATGATTCATCCCACATTAGCTTGACATTCTAAAAAGACGACGATATCGAGTACATTGCTCTAGTTATCAAGTTGTTTAAGTGTGCATTAGATCAACATAAATGTATAACCCGAGGGCAAGGCTCTTTAGCCAAGCATTGTTGCTATAAGGTTATTAGAAATTCAGCCCATAAAATGTAAGCTTAGCATGAAAACACTTTCATTAGTGGCAAGAATGTCACACGCCAAAGTATGACGATCAATTGACATGTCACATTGCTTTGTTCATATATATCTTAATCAAACTTTCTTCAACCTGAAGGCTATCTAAGTGTCCCTCAATTTGCTAGGGAATGGGAAGATTTTTACTCGATCAATCATTTAGTAATACTCCCAAATGCTTAGCTTGGGCTATATTTTTTTGAAACGGTATGTTTGGTTGACATGAAAATAGTATAAATGAAAAGAAAATTTATTGAAAATGAAAATGTAATGAAATGAAATGATATAAAAATTTTAAAAAATTTCTCTTATATGTTTGGATAGTAGAAAAATAACGTGAAAATAAATTATTTCTTTCCTACGTGTGTCTCCCAAAATTTCTCCCAATTTTTTTGTTTTTTCACAAAAAAATATTTCTTTGTAAAATTTTATATATATTTACTTTAACTCAAAATAAAATGTATTTTGACTAAATTTTAGGATATCAAAACACAAGAAAATTTTTGACCTCTAAATTTTATATTTCTTTCGTGTAATTTCGAGATAACCAAACATACGACAAATAAAAAAAGTCTTAGTATTAGTAGCCGTTGATATTCTGATATCAGCAACATTTAAATCTAGCCATCTATCTATATCAAATGGTTGTATTTTTTTATGACTTAGACAAAATTACTCTCATCATCAAGCCATCTTTATAATCCAAAAGTTTACATTAAATGAAAGTGATACAAGAGTATCGGTTGTTTCTGATACTAATTGTTCACGATAAACATATTATGTCAATCGCCCCAAAATATGTATATGTTCTGTTTGTTCATTTATTTGCCTCTATCAATGTTGGGTTCCCTCGTCTCACGGTAATCTAATAAACCCAACGAGAAGGCAGTGACAGCAACAACCTTGGAGCGCAGCATTTGGGTTGAGCATTAAAGGCACCCAAACGTCTGGAAAAGGTCACTAGGGTGCTCACCCAGTGGCCTAGCGCCCAATGACTTGGCACCTGAGCACTGGATGGGAGCCCGAGATAGACGCTGGCCGCACCAAAGCCTCCCGTGGACGGTTTTTTGGATTATATTTTTACCATAACGTGGTTTTTGGATGTGAAGTTAGTTAGGTTACAAATATGAGTTTTACAAAGTGGTGGAGTAGTTTTGAGCGGCCATTGAAAAGGAGGAGATCGGGGTCGAAGAAACATGAAGTTTTTTATTGGGATTTCCTTGATCGCTGATCGCCGCTCCGTCGAGTTCTAAACCAGTGAAATTTATCCCTGTTTACTCATTCTATGAATTGTACCAATTTTTGTTGGTGGAATTTGATATATAATTTTTGGATTTTGTTCTCTTAAGGGATTGTTGTGATGGTATTTTGGATTATAATCGTAGTGGATTTAGGCCATCCACCACTGTGATTTTTTCCCTCCAATTTGAGGATTTTTTACATAAAATTTGGTGTATTTATTATTTCCTGGTTTGTGATTATAGTGATTTGTAATTATTTCTTGCTAATTATTGCTCTAATATTAATTTAGAATATGGATTTAGTATGTTAAATCCCAAGGTGTATGAGGATAAATCTTTAGTAAATAAGATTTATTTGATCCAATAGTTGTACAACTTAAAGATGAAGTATAAGGTGTCAATTCACAATCATCGTGATAAGTTTAATGCTTTGGTGACTTATCTATAGGGAATTGGAGCAAAAATTGATAAAGAGGAACAAGGAACTATACTTTTTGTTCTACGTCAGACTTATGAGATAATCTCATTATGAGTGAATCGTGTTACAAAATTAGACATGGGCGCTATGGATAGCATCACTCCTATCAGAGGAGATAAGGAGGAAGTCTTTAGAGGCTTCTACTTCAGCTTCGGGATGTCAAACATTGGTGTCAGAGGAAGGGAGAGGAAGATCAAGGAATAATAATAGAAATAGAAGAGCCAAAGTATGGGTATATGCAAACCTAGGAAAGACTTGAAGTGCTACTATTGTGACAAGACTGATCATATAAAAAAGGATTGCTGGAAACTTCAGAAGGATTTGAAAGAGAAGGACAAAAAAGGTTGAAACAATAGGATGCCAACTTGCTACATGATGAATTGGTGATAGTTTTTGACTGTGAAAATGAGTATTTGACGGCTAATTGTCATGCTAGTTGGGTGAATGACTTGAGTGTATCTTTTCATGCAACTCCAAGCTGAGAATTCTTTACTACCTACAAGGCTTCAAAGTTGAGTGTGGTGAAGTTGGAAAACAGTGATACATCTAATATTGTAGGGCAAGGAGACGTGCATGTGGTAATTAATACTAGTTACAAGTTGAGGCTTAAAAATGGATACACATTCCAGGTTGTCTACAGTGGGATTTGATGATGATGGCTTTACATCACATTTTGCATAGGGAATGTGGAAGCTTGTGAGAGACTCTCTTGTTATTGCTAAGGGGGATAAGTGTTGCAGTTTGTATAAAACATGGGCAAGTCTAGTTTGAGGGGAGGTTAATGTTCTTCATTAGATTTTACTATAGATTTGTGGCACCGCTGATTGAGGCACATTAGTGAAAGGGGATAGAGACATTGAAGATGCAGAATCTCCTTTCAAAGATTAAGGGCACTGCAATCAGCCCTTGTGACCATTGTTTGGTGGGCAAACAACATAGACCTTCTTTGCACGGTCGAGTAAAAGGAAATCAGAAATCTTTTCAGCTGGTGTATCTATATGTGTGGGCCGATGGAGATAAAATCTTTTGGTGGTTCTAGTTATTTTGTCACTTTTGTTAAGGATGATTCTATAAGGTGTGGACTTATACCATAAAAATAAGAGTAATGTGTTTGATATTGTTAAGAATTTTTATGCCTTGGTTGAAAGAGAAATCGGTAAGTCACTTTAATATCTTAGAAGTAAAATGGTTATAAATATTGTTCTATTGATTTTGATGAGTATTGTAGCAATAATGGTATTAGGCATGAGAAGACAGCTCCTCACACTCCCCAACACAATTGAGTGGCTAAGAGAATAAATGGAACTCTGACTGAGAGGGTTAGGAGTATATTGTCTTGAGAGAAGTTGCCTATGAGCTTCTGGGGTAAGGCATTGTGTATAGCTTGTTATTTGATCAATAGGTCTACTACATATGCATTAAATTTTGACATACAACAGAAAGTTTGGAGTTGTCAAAAGTGAATTACTTTCATTTGAAAGTGTTTGGTTGCAAAACTTTTGCACATGTGCCCAAAGAACAAAGGGCCAACCTTAATTCTAGAGCAATGGAGTGCATTTTTCTAGGATATGATGATGATAAGTTTAGATACAGTCTTTGGGATTCTAAGAACCGAAAACTAATTCAGAGTAGAGATTTGGTTTTTAGAGAGAATCAAATAGTTGAAAACTTTAGAAAAGAAGAAGCTCCTCAAGGAAAATCCCAAGAAAGCTTTGATGACAGAACATAATCCACTACTTTAGTTCAAAGTGAAGAAGTGGCTCATGATGATACACCTATTCCTTCACCTAGTGATGATGAGGGGGATGATTAGGTAACTGATGATGTTGCTAATGTTTTTGTTAATGATGTAGGATAGGAATAGGTTGATTCTGACCAAGGGGTGCCAACCAATGTGAGGAGGTCATCTTGTGAACTAGTTCCATCAAAAAGGTATACATCATCAGAATATGTGAAGATCACTGAATGTGGAGAACCAGAAAATTTTAGTGAGGCCAAAGCTCATGTAGAAAAGGAGAGCTGGATGAGAGCTATCAAGGATGAGATGATGTTCCTGCATGACAACCATACTTATGAGCTAGTAGATCTTCTAAAGGGAAGAGAGCTTTGAAGAATAAATGGGTCTAAAAGATCAAACACAAAGAAAATAACACACAACCAAGGTACAATGTGAGGTTAGTGGTAAACAGCTTTGGGCAGAAAAAGGTATAGATTTTAATGAAATCTTTTCTCCAATAGTTAAAATGTATTCTATTAGAATTGTTCTAGCTTTAGCTGTAAGTATGAACTTGGAAGTTGAAGAGTTGAATGTGAAAATGACCTTTCTTCATCGGAATCTTGAGGAGGCCATATACATAGAGAAACCAGATGGATTTAAAGTCAAAGGAAAATAATGTATGGTGTGTAAATTGAGAAGAGTTTGTATGGTTTGAAGCAAGCTCTGCAGATAGTGGTACCAGAAATTTGACTTTTTTATGGAGAGTAGTGGGTACAAGAAGTCTATTTCATGATCATTATGTGTTGATCAAGTGGTTTGGTAATGATGACTTTTTATCTTCTTACTTTATATAAAAGATATATTGATTGTAGAACATGATAGAGCAAATATTAAAAACTTGAAGAAGAACTTGAATAAATCCTTTGCTATGAAGGGTTAGGGACTAGCTAAGTAAATCTTGAAAATGTCTATTCAGCGTGATAGGGGAGCTAGGAAGCTTTGGATGTCACAGGAGAAGTACGTAGAAAAGATACTTTAGAAATTCAATGTGAAGGGTGTAAAGCTGATTGGAGTCTCACTTGGAAGTCATTTAAAACTTAAGAAGGATGGCTTAAGTAAGACAGAGATGGAGGAAATGAAAATGTTCCTTATGCTTATGCTATTGGTAGTTTGATGTATATTATGGTCTGCACAAACCCTGACATAGAATATTTACAGTTGGGGTTGTTAGTAGGCATTTAACAAATCCTAGCAAGGAGTACTGACAAGCAGTTAAGTGGATAATAAGGTATTTGAGAGGTACATTCAAACTATGTTTATGTTTTAGAAGTGATAAACCTTTTTCAGTTGGCTATACAGATATAGATATGACAGGTGATTTGGATACAAGGAGGTCAACTTCTGGGTTTGTTGTTACTTTTGCTTGTAGGGTTGTGTTTTGATAGTCTAGATTACAAAAATATGTTGCATTGTCTACAATTGAGGCCGAGTTTATTGCTACTATTGAAGCTTGTAAGAAAATGCTTTGGATGAAGAGCTTTTTAATTAAAATTGGCTTTAGACAGGATAAATATATTGTTCACTGTGATAGCCAGAGTGTAATTTACCTAAGTAAGAATGCAAGTTTTTATTTAAGAAGCAAACACATCGATGTGAGGTATCATTGGATAAGAGATGTGTAGAAAAATTAATCTCTTGAGATAACTAAAATTCATACTAATAGGAATGTAACAGATATGATGACCAAGACTGTAACAAAGGAGAAGCATCCGAGTGCCATAAGGCACCCCCAAACATCTAGAAAAGGGAAAGTGGTGGCAACAGTAACCTTGGAGTGCAGCATTTGGGTTGGGCTCTAGGGCGCTCGCCTAGTGCCACAGTGCCCCAATGGTGATGCCTATGTGTTGTTGAGAGCATTCGAGTGCCATAAGGCACCCCCAAACATCTGGAAAAGGGTGCTAGGGCACTCGCCCAATGCCCTAGCACTCCAATGGCTTGGCGTCCATGCACTGGAAGGGCGCTTGAGCACTGGCATACGTGTGTTCATACCAGACCTGTTCGTGGACAATTTTTGGATGGTATGTTTACGCATAACGTGGTTTTTGGATGTGATGCCAATTAGGGTTACAAATTTGAGTTTTACACAGTGGTGGAGTACTTTTGAGTGGCCATTGAAATGAGGAGATTGGGGTTGAAGAAAAGATGAATTTTTGATTGGGTTTTCCTTCATCGTTGTTCGCCAATCTGTCAAGTTTTAAACCGGTGAAATCTATCCTTATTTACTCATTTTGTGAATTTTATCAATTTTTGTTGGTGGAATCTGATCTGTAATTTTGGGAGTTTTTTTTCTTAAGGGATTGTTGTTATTGTATTTTGGACTATAATCATAGTGGATTTAGGCCATCCATCACTATGGTTTTTTACTTCGATTTGAGGGTTTTCACGTAAAATTTGAAGTCTTTGTTATTTTCTAGTTTGTGATTATTGTGATATGCGATTATTACTCCAATATTAATTTAGAATAGGGATTTAGTGTGTTAAATCCCAACAATTACTTTAAATGCTGATGAATTTATTTCAATCCCTATTTATGAAGCCCTCTGAACATCCTCTCGAGCTTGGCCAATTAGCGGTGGACACTCTTTTTGTGGAAGATGTTGAATTTGAATATTGTTGTGGGCAAGTTCTAATTAAATTCTTTGTATGTGTGTGTGTGTGTTGGGGGAAAAATACACTGTAAAATAAAAAACCACCTTAACCTTTCCATTATCTTTTCTTTCAAAGGAAAAAATAATGTCTCGAGTCTTGACGTGACTATAGATGAGTAGTAGTTGACTAATTAGAATGTGGTAGGCCATTTACTTGGATTATTTGGCACATCCAATAAAGTTATTACAAGTTAAATTGTGTATCACAATAGAGAATTCAAGCCAATGATCAGAGTTAATATTTGTGTGCTAATGAATCCCTAAGAAAAATTGAGGTGAGTTGCACCTCGTATAGTTTATATTAACAACACATCTAATTTAAACCTTTTTTATTAGATACCATAAAATAATATTTATATGTATTAAAAGTAAAGTGTATAAGTAAGAGGTTGGTACAATTTTATTTTATTTTGACATCATAATGACTTACATTTAGATTTTTAAAAATGTAATAGTTAATAAATCTTTTAAAATTAATTTTTATTGTAATCATTTTGATAATTAAAATAAATAAGTTAAAAGCATTTAATTGAGTTGAAAATTTATAATTACCCTTATTATTTATTTTTCTATTTATCAATGTAGATTTTGATTGGTAGACCCACTAAATTTCTCTAAATAAAAAGTGCATATATATAAGGTGTAGCTCGTGGCTCTTTTAATATTTATTGCTAAGAACCTAGATACCCTTTTTATTGGAAATGTGTATAACGATGATTCTTAAGAAGGTTTTTGACAATTCACAGAGATTTAGAGATGGTTGTTGAAATTACTCATTATTTTATTACCCCAAGAAGACTCGCGCGCATACAGACATCAATAGTAAAGCTTTGGGTCGGCCAATCTCGGTGTGGGAATTGTTACAAGTGGTGTGGCTTTCTTCAAAACAATCCCAAACTTCTCCTGGAAGTTCACCTCCTCCCCCTCCGGCAACCTCCAATCAAAAGAGTGCACCAGCGAGGCCAAACCGTACAACACCATCCTCTCGGCCATCGCAATTCCGGCGCAAATTCGCCTCCCTGACCCAAATGGGAAGTAGTTGAAGTCGTTCCCGCTGTAGTCCCAGTTTCTATCGGCCCCGCTTGCAAACCTCTCCGGGTCGAACTTCAACGGGTCGGGCCAGATGGACGGGTCCCGGTGTATGGCCCAAACATTGACGAATATCCGGGCACCCTCCGCGATCGAGTACCCGCCGATGGTGCAGGATTGGCTGTTGCGGTGTGGGACCAGAAGCGGTAGGGCCGGGTGGAGACGTAGGACCTCCTTGACAATAGCTTGGAGGTAGTGGAGTTTGGATATGTGGGCCTCCTCCACCACTTGGCTCTGGCCCACAACGCGGTCCAGCTCTTTTTGGGCGTTTAACATGATGGACGGGTTTTCGATCATGTGGGCCATGGCCCACTCCATTGTGTTGGATGTAGTGTCCGTCCCTCCCACGACCATATCCTGAAACAAGGTGAAAATAAATGGGAAATTGTTATTGTTAATAGAATCTGACATAAAATTGCTTGACAAACAGGCGCCATACATCAAATGGACTTTTGATGAAACATGTGAAGGCATGTACGTGTAAAAGGAGAAGAATTAGCATCAACTGATACTCTTCCATCACCTATATTTATGTTGTGAATCAAAAGAAGATGGTTGGACGATAAAATTAATTTTGTCTAAGTCATAATAAATATAGCAACGTGATATAGATGGATTGTTAGGTTTTACCTACTAAAAAATATATTTTACAAAAAAATAAATATCTATAACAACACAAGGCACTGATCACTAAAAATAATATAATTACATTGATTATATATCAATCAATTATATATACATTTTTTGTTATTTACATTGATTATATATTTCCCTAGATCACTGGATAGATTCAATTTTATATCAATCTGGGTCTTGTTAATAACTAAAAATATAATCAAACAAAGCATGGATGTCATCAAACGACGGAAATATTGGTAACTGGTATGAAAAGAATTTATTTGACAAAATTTAAATGGCGAACATAAAATAAAACGTACAGTGGTAAAATTTTCGTCATAAAACCTTTTGCTTGGTATGTTTTACTATTTCTTTCAATAGATAAAGAGTGATATTTAGCTACGTAAGGATTACTTACCATGAGCATAGCTCTGAGATGAACCATGGTGAAGGCCGGCTTCTGCTCCTTGTCATCTTTGAGCTTCAACATGAACTCCAAGAAATCCTTGCTCTCCTCCTCCACCCTCCCATAAACCTGGTCTTGATCTCTTCCAACCCTTTGTTGGATGATGGTCTCAAAGATCCGATCCAACCTCTCGAACATCTTCCCTATCTGCTTCTGCAACCCCTGCACGTCCAACCTCTCCAACGCCGGGAAGAAGTCAGACAAGTTCGGCTTCCCCAGCAGCTCGGTGATCTCCCCAACCACCCGCCGGAACTCGGCGCCGATGCTACTCTTCTCCTCCCCCTTCACGGTGCCACCCCACAAAGTGCTGGTCACCACATTCATGATGGCCAAGAACATCTCCTCACCAACGTTGACGGGCTTTCCGTCCATGGCCCGGAGGCGCGCCACCGCCTCCCGGACTTCCCTCCGGCGGAGCGAGTAGACAGCGTCGAGGCTGGCCGAGCTGAACATCTCCCGGACACAGACCTTGCGCAGCATCCGCCACTCCGGGCCGTTGGGGTTCCACACGATGTCACGCCCTCCGTAGGCGACGACTCGGGCCACTGCCGGCACGTCGCGGTTAGCGCAGGCGGCGTCGTGGTCCTTGAGCACCTCCTTGGCAGTTGCCGGCGAGCTGACGACGATGCCGAGCTTGGTTCCGAGTCGGAGGCTGAAAACGGGCCCGTGGACGGCGGCGAGCTTGGCGAAGCCGGAGTGTAAGTTTGGGTCTAGGAAGGGGAGGTTTCCGACGATAGGCAGGCCCCGGGGTCCCGGCGGAATCCGGGACTTTCCGGACCTCCACCGGGCGAGGAGTTGGAGGTATACGAGTATCAGGATGGCTGCTGTGGAGAACATGAACACAGATGACTGATCAAGAGAGAGATCTGCCATGGCAATTAATTATGTGTGTATTGTGGTGTGGTGGTGATAAGGGAAGGATGGCTTTGATTTCATCTTGTGTTCTTCATGTCTGCTGATATTTATCTTTGAAGTCTTGGGCATCTTAGTTTTTCTCTGAAAAGAAAAGGAGCAATTAGTTTATTGGCGTTGAAGTCTTGGAGCAGGCAATGGCATCTCTTTACCACCAAAAATGAGATACTAGGGATGGGAGCGTGCAGAAAGGACAAAGTTTCCCTATTCATTCTCGCTTGTTCGTGTACCAAATTAGCTGGGTGGGAAAGTTTTGTCAATGGAAACGGACGGCGAGGGGGAAGGGCACTTCTTTGGAGTCTATTCCATCGCCCTCGTTGCCATCGGTAGCCTGTCCTTGTCCGTAATACTTGTCCAATCATGGAGGGCCAATGATGCTAAATCAGATTTTTATCAAAGTAAAGATAAAATAAAGCTTAAAAGATAATAACAGGTTTAGAAGCCCATCTAGGGATTAATTACATATACCCAAACTTATAAAGATTATTAATGTAGCCAAAACCTCAAGAATTCGAAGGGCCGAGCAATGATTCCACACAAGTTTGAAATGAACGATATGCGCCTTCGTTCTTCAAAATATAGTTGAGACCCCTTCCAATAGCTTCTAAGTGCATGAATCAAAATTAATAGACTAATGGCGAAATCATTTTAATTCCAAATCATATTTCTTCTTATTTCTTTCTTATGTGGCAAAGAATTTATGCATCTGATATCATACCAAAGAATTAGCCACAAAACCTTGGAAAAAAGTGATTTATACACTAAAATATCTGCAACGAAATCTACTCCAGGAGATTTCGGTGGCATAGCCACCAATTACGTGGGAGGAAAAAAACCTTTGAGATAAAATATCCCTATTTCAGAAAATTTTAAGATATTTCTTAAAAGAAACGCGAAATGTAGTTGGTGGCGATGACGGGCACTCAAATCTCTTCCCATGGGAGGAGATTTGGGCTCAAAATATCTACATCTTTTTATGAAAAAAGGGCAGGTAGGAACTTGTTTATGAGAATAGGAGATGAATGAAAATATTTATGAGAAATAGGGAATATTTTGTAGCATGACAACTCTCCTTAGCTCAAATATTTTGATGATAGGACATACAATCTTTCTTTTAGGATAGATAAAAACCAGCTTAAAGTCAACCTGTAAAATTTGGCTATAAGATCCAATCATATTGAAGAGTGATAGTTATCACCTACGTGCAAAGGGCATTTAAAATAAAAAATTTTCACCGTTTTGAGTTTTGTTGCCTTGTTTGCTGTACAGCAGAATTGGACTCTTTCATCTATTAATTTTTCCGATATTTTTTGCTAAGTTAATTAATGCAAATATAGATTGCTTAGAAAAAAACAATGTCTAGCAATCGAACACCAACAAACTATTTTTACTTGGATGTTATTGTTGCTTATATATTCTCATTATTCAGCTTGGTGCATCTCAATTCAAAGCTTTCCATGAACCCATTCTCAGCATAATACATTAACCATGCGAATTCTTTGTTCACCCACACTGTCACTGAGTTCTTCATCTTCACAAGGTAAGGCCAAAGCCCTACTTCCACTTTCTAGGTGGACGTCTCCGTTTCATCACTCAACAAGTGATTCAGTAATGGAAACTCTGCGTGTTCGTCGTTGAAAATGTTTGGCCATAATTAAAAAGTTTTGCTCGACGAATTCTCGACGGAGAAGGTAGTCACTTGGTTGTGTTGGGAAATAGACGCTTCAGCGGAAACAACCCAGAAAATATTTCCCCTCAAGATGAAATGAAAACAAATATAAAATGGATAGGAGACACCAAGAAAAAAATGGATGGAAACTTTTCTCCCAATTTAGAGAAAAGAAAACCAACCTACTCTATCAACTTTGATTAAGAAAACTCTTACAATCAAGTATCGAAGAAAAAAACTCTCCTAACCCAAATCAGACCAATAACAAGATCTGAAAATACAATTCTTGAGAATACAATATATGAGAAATTGAGAAAACTAACATACACCTCAAAAGAAAATTGGATCAAACTCACACCCTGGATGACGACCCCTACTTCAACTTGAGATGATGTAAACTTCTCCAAACTCTCCCTATATGAGCCAAATGTGCTCAAAAGCTCTCAAGAGGATGTTGTTTCTAACATCAGAATTCTCCTTTATATAGAAGATTATGAGTAGAATTCTAAAGGCCAACTCATTACACTTCTATCGCAAAGGACGAAATCACACATCGGAATACCAAATGCCAACCATTAGTGCGATAACCAAAAAACCAAAAACTGGTAATTGAGTTTTTCAATGTGAATGGGTGAGGGAAACTCAACAAATCCTCCCCTTCACGAATCCATGAGCTAACTAGACATAAGTGGTAGCAAAATTCTCCATACCAGCTCCACTTCGACAAAATAAATGTTTGTCCTTTGTCACAATCTTGGTTAACATATCAGAGATGTTCTTGTCAGTGTGCACCTTGTTCAACTCTAACAACTTTCTCTCCAACACATCTCTGATCCAATAATATCGAACATCTATGTGTTTACTCTTTGAATGAAAACTAGAGTTCTTACTCAAATGTATAGCACTTTGACTATCACAAAGTACCTCATACTTATCTTGAAGTATCCCAATTTCATTCAAAAATCTTTTCAACCATAGAACTTCTTTGCAAGCTTCTGTAACTGCAATGAATTCAGCTTCAGTTGTGGATAGAGCAACACACTTTTGCAATTTGGATTGCCAAGAAACAGCGCCACCTGCAAAAGTAACAACAACCCCAGAAGTAGATCTCCTCGAGTCAAGATCACCAGCCATATCTGCATCAGTATAACATGATAAGATAGGCTTACCTCCCCCAAAGCATAAACTTAGCTTGGAAGTACCTCTCAAATATCTCAATATCCACTTAACTGCTTGCCAATGTTCTTTACCAGGATTAGACAAATGTCTACTTACTGCCCTGACAGCATACGCTATGTCTGGTCTGGTACAAACCATAGCATACATAAGGCTCCCTACAGCAGATGCATAAGGGACATTCTTCATTTCATTTACTTCTGCTTCACTTAGCTCACCCTTCTTTAACTTGAATTGAGCTCCTAGTGGAATAGAAACCGGCTTGGCTTCCTTCATGCTGAATCGCTCAAGAATTTTCTCAATGTATTTTTCTTGAGATAACCAAATTTTCTTAGCTTTTCTATCTCGCCGGATAGATATGCCAAGAATTTGCTTAGCAGGACCCAAATCCGTCATAGCAAAGGATTTGCCTAATTTTTCCTTCAAATCTGCAATATTTGATTTGTCCTGTCCAATAATCAACATATCATCAACATAAAGAAGCAAAATGATAAAGTCATTTTTCCCAAATTTCTTGATAAAAACACAATTGTCAGAAACAGTTTTGTTGTAGCCTTGACTATCCATAAAAGAGTCAAACTTCTTATACCACTGTCTAGGAGCTTGCTTCAGGCCATACAAGCTCTTCTTCAATCTACACACCATCTGTTTCTTTTCCTTATCTATAAAACCCTCAGGTTGTTCCATATATATTGTTTCATCAAGATCACCATGGAGAAATGCAGTCTTCACATCTAACTGTTCAACCTCTAAATCCATACTTGCAGCTAAACCTAGCACACAACGGATTGAAGACATTTTTACAACAGGTGAGAAAATTTCGTCAAAGTCAATACCTTTCTTTGCTCGAAACCTTTCACCACAAGTCTTGCCTTGTACCTTGGTTGTGAGTTACCTTCTTCATACTTAAGCCGATAAACCCACTTGTTCTTCAAGACCTTTCTCCCCTTAGGAAGATTCACAAGCTCATACGTCTTGTTCTCATGCAATGACTTTAATTCATCTCGCATGGCACTTACCCATTTGTCTTTCTCTTTGTGACTAAGAGCTTCACTGAAGTCTTCAGGCTCACCACTTTCTGTGAGAGTCACATAAGTAGACTTTGGATACTTTGTGGATGGCTTAACAATTCTACCAGATTTTGTTCTAGTAGCATCAGCCTCCCCTTGATCAACAGCCTGATCATCATCATGTACCTGTTCATCAACAACATCAGGAACTATATCATTAGAAATGTCATTATCCTCACCTTCACCGTCACGAGGCAAAAATATAGGAATGTCATCTCTGACTTCTTCATCAATCTGTTCAGCTACATCTTGAACAATATCCTCTACAACCGTTGGAGGAGCAGATGAAGTCTTAACCTTCACAACATAATCCTGAGTATCACTTTGGGTAGTTGTTTCATTCCCAAAGTCCTCTAGAAACTGATTCTCTCGAAACACCACATCCCGGCTTCGAACAATCTTCTTCTCCTTAGGATCCCAAAGTCTGAAACCAAACTCTTTATCCCCATAACCCAGAAATATGCATTCAAATGTCTTAGCATCAAGCTTAGACCTTAGTTCTTTGGCATATGTACAAAGGCTTTACAACCAAACACCCTTAAATGAGTGTATTTTACCTCCCTACCAGTCCAAACTTTTCTGGAACATCTCCATTTAAAGCAAGTGTAGGAGACCTGTTAATTAAATAACAAGCAGTACAAATAGCTTCAACCCAAAATTCTTTAGGTAATTTTGTTGTAGAAAGCATACACCTAACCCTTTCTTGAATTGTTCTGTTCATTCTCTCAACCACTCCATTCAATTGTGGAGTATAGGGAACAATCTTCTCATGCCGAATGCCATGTTTGTCACAATAAACCTGAAACTCATTAGAACAATACTCACCTCCATTATCACTTCTCAAACATTTCAAAGTTTTCCTGTTTCTCTCTACAGAACATGAAATGATTTGAAAGTATTAAACACATCACTTTATTCTTCAAACAGTAACACCATACCTTCCTTGAAGCATCATCAATAAAAGTGACAAAATAAGAGGCTCCACCAAAGACTTTATCTCCATTGGACCACATACATCAGAATGTACAAGTTCAAGTATTTGTGTCTTCCTTTGCTAGTAGATACAAAGAAGCCCTACGTTGTTTTCAGCCAAACAATGATCACAAGAGCTTAGTGTTGTCCGATCAAGTTGTGGAAGATAGTTCTTCTTTTCAAAAATTCTAGCCCTTCTCACTCATGTGTCCCAACCTTCTATGCCACAAATCAGCTATGAGAGTAGTAGAGTAACATTAACCTCCCAGTGAACCAGACTAGATGTGGTCCTATAAAGACCACCATACTTCTTCCCTTTAGCAACCACTAGAGAACCTTTCATCAATTTCCATAAGCCACATGAAAATTGTGAAACATAGCCCTCATCATCTAGCACACCTGTTGACATCAAATTCAATCTTAAATCAGGAATATGACGCACATTTTCAAAACAAGTTTGCAACCAGAATTGGTCATATATGCACATCACCATGACCAACAATTTTAGAAGTCCCATTGTTGCCTATCTTCACACACCTAGATCAGTTGTCACATAGGTGTTGAAGAAATCTTTACATGGGGTAGCATGAAACGATGCATGCAGAATCAATCACCCAACTAATATCATCATTAGTTGTCAAACAATCATTTCCTTCATCAAGTATGATTAGTATATCTTCTGTTGCAACATTGGCAGTCTTATCATCTTCACTCTTATTGTCAATCACCTTACCATTTCTTAGATCTTTCTTGTATTTGTAACAATACTGCTTCTTATGGCTGACTTTATCACAATAAAAACACTTGAAGGTCTTGTTTCTGGATTTAGACCTTCCTCTACTCTTATCTCTTCCACTTGGATTCCTACTTTTTGATCTTCCTCGAGGACTAAATTCAGAAACCAAAGATTGGGATGAATTAGAGAAGGTTACCTGTTGTGTTTTCCTTCTCACTTCTTCACTCAAAAGGCAACTTGAAACCATATCAAAAGTCAGCTGCTTGTCAAAATTATTCAAAGAAATAACTAAAGGTTCCCAAGACTCTGGTAAAGTATTCAATAATAGACAAGCTTGCCAAGCATCATCAAGAGGCATATTCAAACTAGATAATTGAGTTAATATACCTTGCATCTCATTGATGAAGTCGCTGACTTCTGCCCCATCCTTATACCGAAGATTCATCAATCTTCTGACCAGCAAATTTCGGTTTCCAGGAGTGTCTCTCTCATACATATACAAGAGCTTATCCCAAAGCTCCTTAGCTGTCTTTGTTCCCGACACATGGTTATATACGTTCTGTTCTAACCATTGTCTGATCAAAGCCATGCATTTTCTGTCCATCTTGATCCATTCAGCGGTGACCCTCGACTCAACCTTAGCAGTAGGTAGAGGAGGAATCAAAGTAGCATTCCCTTCATCAGTCACCGGTGGACTGGAACTTGACGAAGCTGTCCCTTCATCAGTCACAACCGGAGTAGCACTCAACGGTGGACTGGTCGACTTAGGAGGACCAAGAATTGGATCATATAAATCCTTAGTGAATAAATAATCAATCATACGACCCTTCCAGTAATGCCAATTTGACTTACCTTTAAGGGCGACCATCTTAACATGTTTCTCATCATTCATCTTGACACAAAAGGTTACTACCCAAACCAAGACAAACAAACGAACCAAAGATAACCAAGCTCTGATGCCGCTTGTTGGGAAATAGACGCTTCAGCGGAAACAACCCAGAAAATATTTCCCCTCAAGATGAAATGAAAACAAATATAAAATGGATAGGAGACACCAAGAAAAATGGATGGAAACTTTTCTCCCAATTTAGAGAAAAGAAAACCAACCTACTCTATCAACTTTGATTAAGAAAACTCTTACAATCAAGTATCGAAGAAAAAACTCTCCTAACCCAAATCAGACCAATAACAAGATCTGAAAATACAATTCTTGAGAATACAATATATGAGAAATTGAGAAAACTAACATACACCTCAAAAGAAAATTGGATCAAACTCACACCCTGGATGACGACCCCTACTTCAACTTGAGATGATGTAAACTTCTCCAAACTCTCCCTATATGAGCCAAATGTGCTCAAAAGCTCTCAAGAGGATGTTATTTCTAACATCAGAATTCTCCTTTATATAGAAGATTATGAGTAGAATTCTAAAGGCCAACTCATTACACTTCTATCGCAAAGGACGAAATCACACATCGGAATACCAAATGCCAACCATTAGTGCGATAACCAAAAAACCAAAAACTGGTAATTGAGTTTTTCAATGTGAATGGGTGAGGAGCTCAACAAGCTAGAAACTGATGAGGCCGGTTGCTGATAGGCCGTGGAAGAAGATGGTCACTGGTTTTTGCAAACTGTTCTTGGGGAAGATGTCTGCGAGTAACTGGTTTATCCCCATTTTGCTGACTCTGATGATATAGTGGTCCAATGGTTCTTTATATCGCTATCAGTTCATCCTGTCATCCTAGCAGCAATGTAGGACCATCTGCATTTAAAAAAACTTAGGGTCCGTAGCTGGCACGAAAATAATATAAATCAAAAAAAGTTCATAGGAAATGCTGATACAATAAAATAAAATGACAAAAATTTTAAATATTTCTTTTATATGTTTAGACTATAAGACAACAGAAAAGTAAAATACAGATAAAATATTTTTCCCGCGTATCTTTGGTTCGAAGGGAAAAGAAAATTTTTGGTTTTTTTCTAATTTCAAGAGTTTCCACTAAAAAATAAAGAAAAGGAAAAATAATGGTAGGGAAGGGTAGGAAGTTCGGGAAGGGGTCGAGGTCCAGGTCGTATAGAGCATCTTTCAAAAAAATTTTCTGTTTCTTTTGTTTTTTACGGGAAAAAAATGTTTTGTAAAATTTTTACATAAATTTATTTTGACTAAAAATAAAATTACCATTAACTAAATTTCTAGATATAAACACACACAGCACAAATTTTTGACCCCCAATTTTTATATTTTTCATATAATTTTAGGACAACTAAATAGACCAATAAAGTATGTGTCAAAAATATTAAATGGTTCTCATTTCTAACATCTTCATTACAATAGTACTTTAAATTTAGATGGTTAATTTCTAGTTTCAAAAGTTCAAGCGGTTAAGAAAGAAAATCACGTAACATTTACTTTAATAATATACGACATGAACATTACTTAGTAGCTACATGCAAAATTTAATTAGATAATGCATAAAATAATGTTAAAATTGAAATCAGCTGTTGAATCTGCTTTCTTATAAACCTTGATTCCGACGAGGTCCCAATCACCTCAAGACTGGTTTGATAACTCAATTTTTTGGTTAAATTTTTATAATAGTATACAAATGTGCATAATAAAATGTTGACCTTTGGAAAAAACATGCATAGACCAAACGCTCATTAACATTCATATTTTCAATACTGTAATTTCTTAAAATTTTTATTTTTCTGATAAAAATGTTAAGAAAAATAGTGATGGGGCGTGAAAATAATGTATGAAACTAATAAAATACTGATTTAATTTACGAAGTATCAGTTTGCCCCACCAGAATTTGGTTTGTAGCTTGCTTATTCTACAAGTTGTGGAGGGACGGTAGGTGGTGTTTGCTATGCAGTTTGTCATGACATTGGTAACTGATCTAATGAGGTGATTATTCCTTCAAGCTTGGGAGATATTATTAGTTTGCCGGTTTTTGATTTTTGAGACTATTTTTTCGTTAGAATTGCCTGTCCATTTGATGGTTTCTCTTCTCCAGGTTAGAGGCACTTCAAGGTAGAGAACACCCTAGGGCATTTCACGCAGCTTTAAGGTGTGGGCTAAGGCTTTTCTTTGAGATGAGGTGAGGGAGGGTGGCAGGATGTAGCTCGATTTTTCTTGGTCTACTGTTTTGCCTTACTCCTGCTATATGTTTAAGAGTCTGTAGATGTGGTGGATCTCCTCTTGGTTGGCTTTTGTGAATATGATGAAATCAACTGCAAACATGAGGTGTGAGATGGGTGGGGCTTTCTTTGCTATCTTGATTTCGTGCATCAACTCAGACGTTAAGGCATCTTTGAGAAGTTTGGTAAGGCCTTCAGTAGCCAAGATGAACAAATAAGGGGAGAGAAGGTCTCCCTTCCTCCCTTTGTTGGCTTGAGGTATCATAATGTTAACCATTGACAAGCACAAACATGGATGTTGTTGAGATGCATATGAGGATCAGGTCTCACCATTCGAGAGAGAGGAAGCACAAGAGTCAAGGATTTTTATAACGAAGTCTCATTCAAATCTGTCAAAGGCACGTATCTATTTTGATTACACACCATTTGGAGCCACGTTTCCTTGAAATTTTTATGGACTTGATTTATTCTCTGACGAGGACAATCTTGTCAATGATCTGTGTTCCCCTAAAGAAACCAGCTTGTTCTCTGCTGATGTATTCCTCAAGGCGGGGCTTGCATCTACTGACGATGATTTTTGAGAATATTTTGTAAATCTCGTTGCACATGCTGACGGGTCTGAAGTTGTTTGGACTGGATGCTTTGGACTATATAGGGATGGGTACAAGGGTGGTGTGGTTAATTGTTTCCAGGGGGTTTCTCGTGAGAATAAGCTTCTGATGAAGTGGTGACATCCTTTCCAATGGCATTCCAACGTTTTTTGAAAAGTTTTCATTTAGACCATTTGGTCTTGGGCTTTTCCAGCTATTAAAGTTCTGCACGATGGCCGCTATTTCTTCTTCAATGGGTGGTGTTAGGAGTGTGGCGTTGTATCGTTCTAAGAAGTTGGGGGTAATGGAGTGGTTTTGTTTTGACTTGTCATTGTTTTCCCCCATTCTAAGTGGAAAAGTTTGGCAATTTCCTTCAGTCTCAGTTTGTCTGTCATGCTTGGAGAGCCCATGGATGTATAGTCTGTTAATATTTGTACTCATAAATATTAATTATTTATAGCCTACACTCTCAGAATGTTAAAAGAGGTCTTGAGAATGTCAAAAGAAATCTTAGAATACGAAATAGTAGTGATTATTTATTGAACCGTCGTTGAAGAAAGGGAAGACTTAAAATAACTCTATAAAAAGGTTCTTTAAGCCTCATTCCTGCATAGACAAGCTACAGAAGTAATGGAAAGGAGAAAGAAAAAATAAAAGCGGGAAGAGAAATCTTATTAACTGGTGTAATCCTATACGAAGTATTGAGGGAAGAGAAATCTTGGGATCTTAATTGTAAGGGTTGGGTAAGTGAACTTCTCATACATCTACATGAGTTTGAAGTTGGTTGTAATCTGTCAAAGTAGTGAATGGTTTGTCGTTGGCCCGTGATTTTTGATTCTTGATAGAAAGAGGGTTTTTCACATTAATTCTCTGTGTTCTTTTGTGTTTGTTTTATCTTATTTCTCTGAAGGCATTTTCGTGTCTTGCATGTTCGTTGTTGTTGTCATTGATCTCTAACTTTCGGGATTTTTTTCTCAAAAATTAACACCGTTTGTGAGAAGTGGCAATTAGATCTTGATTTGAGTGGGAGTTATGGTGGACACTTCCAATATAGCTAAGAACAAGAAATTTGATGAAACAAATTATTAATGGTAGAGGATGCAAATCAAGGATTATCTACACAAAAAGTAATTACATTAATCGCTCGTAGGTACCAAGCCAGAAAAGATGTCAGTTGAGGAGTGGGCCTTGCTGGACTAGCGCGCCTTAGTTATTGTCCAATTATGTTTGACACAGTAGGTAGTGTTCAATGTTTCCTAGCCGACAACCATCAAAGGACTAATGGAGGCATTAACGGGTGTCTATGAGAAGTCATCAGCCTCTAAGAGGTTATTCCTTTTAAGGAAGCTTGTTTATTTGAGAAAGCCCAAATGTAAATCTATTGCTGAACATTTGAATAATTTTAATAAGATATGGGAATAACTTGAATCTATGGAGATGACCTTAACGACGATATTAAATTTTTAATGTTCATGTGTTCTTTGCTTAATAGTTGAGATACGGTCATTACATTATTAGTAACACATCGAAAGAAAAATTGAAGTTTGATAAAGTGCTAGGTGCAATCTTGCATCAGGAGAAGATGAAGAGGAGCATAGTAGATAGCACACCGTCCACCTCAAGAATGGCTTTGTCAGTGGACAAAGACAAGAGCAAAGAAAGGGGCAGAGCTTAGAGTAGAGGTCCTAAGAAATGAGGGCGCTCTAAATCTAAAGGTAAATTCAAGGGTAAGCCTATTTGTTGGATTTGTGATAAAGAAGGGCATGTAAAAAAGGATTGTCCCGAGCGAGTCAATTATGGGGCTAATGTTGTAGATGTGCATGAAGAAAAACTTTGTTTATCAATTCATGATGACTATAAATTAGACACATGGTATATTAACTTAGATGCTTCATTTCATTGTACTTCTCATAAGAAATAGCTTTGTGATTTTGTCAAGGGTGAGTTTGGATATGTAACAGTTGGCAATGGTCAAAGTTGCAAGATTGAAGGTAGGGGAGTTATCCATTTAAAGATGCATGGTGAAGGTAAACTTAGTTTCAAGGAGGTCAGGTACATACTTGAGTTAAAGAAGAATCTTATATCAGTCAATAAGCTGGACTGAGAGGGCTATAAGATTACATTTGAGAACAGTCAGTGGAAGATCAGCAAAGGAGTACTAGTAGTGATCAAGGGGATGGTGGTGGGTACTCTATCCATTATCTACGAAGGTAGATCCAATTGTTTCTTTGGCCACTGAGAAGAATGATAAAGCAACGCTATGACATAGAAGACTTGGTCACTTGAGTGAGAGTGAGATGAAGATCCTACATTCCAAGAAGGTGTTGACATGTATAATTGAAACTAATTTTGATTTTTGTGAAGATTGTGTCTTAGAAAAACAAAAACGGGTTAGCTTCAACAAGGACGAGCAAGATTAGAAAACCAAAAGATTGGAGTTGGTTCACAAGGATGATTGGGGGCTGGCTCAAGAACTTTTGGAGGTAAACTCTACTGTAACACTCCAAATCCGGCTCACTCGCGAACCGAACTGGAATGTTACGGGTCACTCAATTAAGTTGGTTAACCCAAATTTCAGTGTCTCAAGATGTAAGATAAATATCATTATGCATGTATGAGATATAAGGAACCCTAACAGGACACTACGTAGATGACATGACAAACAATTCACACTAAAAAATAATCACGATAAAATTCCTAAAATAAAATGAATAAGTGTCCCCTAAAAGCTCAATAATGGGCCACCCTGTTAAAACAATAATATATAAATATATATCACACCATCCAAATTTTTCATTTCATAACATAATAAAGTGATATCAACAAAATCTTTTACATCAACCGGGTCTTGACCCATATGTTTATCTCATCATCCACAGTTGTCATATTCATAAATTGGGTCTTGACTCATTTTGCTGATCTCATCTATCACATTTGTCACAACATTCTCAATAGTTTTAAGTCATTTCAATACAATACAATATATCACATCGTAATATATCATAACCAAAATCGTAAATTAGATCAAACACATATCGCATAAGGTTTGTGTGTGCACATAGCAGTCACTGCTCTTCCGTTAAAACCGACATATTATATTCCTGCTTCATACCTATATATATATGCACACACACACACACATCAGTAACAAGTGTTATTTATCCAAAAATAACTATATAATCTGGCCAATGAGAACTGACTCTCATTTTAAAGAAAATCATATACAACTTTTGCTAAACTCTCTCAAGGGCATTTACTTGAGAGCCATCGGGCCACAGACCCAATAGCATCCTGAAATGCCCCTCTTGGCATTTTCTTATGTTTATTTTATGTCCTTTAGGACTACTAGTATATCCTAAGGCCTCTTATTTCCTTCATATTTCTCTCAGCCTTGAGCACGAAGGTATAGTACTCTTAGGTAGTCACCTTCAGTACTCTTTGAACCACATGTCCGGACGTGTGTTACATTAAACAGTACTTGTAAACCTCCACGTTTCTCCGGGTGTGAGGAAACTCAAAACACGAAGTTGTCAGGATCCCTTGGGAATGGAACAACCCTCTCACTAATCCACAGCCAACTATGATTAGCACATGCACCCGCTCATGGTACATGTAAGTCGGTTTCACCATCTTTCATCTCACTGAAAATTTGATAAAATTATATATAGGTTTGAAAAGGGATTTATATAATAGGCCCGAAGGCAACTTGGGGTGGATCTTGTTTCCAAAATTAGACTCAAGGGATCTCATCCTCGAGGGTTATTAATCTGAAAAACTATTCAACTAAATGACCCGAGTTAAGTGGGATTGGAAAAAACACCACTTAACCGATCCTGCAAACAATAAATCAAATCACAACAAAAGAAGCGATAAACAAGGAGCGAGTCCTAAATGGACCGCGTGGAAGCTCCCGGTCAGGTCTCGTGCCTAGACGACGAGCTTCTACTCCGTACTTACACGAACAAAGTTACTTACTAATGCTCATGCTAACTATATGATGCATGTATGAAATGGATGCACGTGAATCATTACATAATCATCATGAACATTATAAATACTAGCATCCATATCAAGAAATCAACAAATGAGTTAAATAAACAAATTAATTGTTTAAGACCTTCCTGTCATTACTTTTATCTAGGTGACTATGCCACAAGTCTGAACTTATCATCATCTCATATACATTCTCATTCTGAATTAACTTTCTAATCAAATAATTAATTAGCCTACACAATTATAACCTTACCTAGCCTCACAATTTTTAACATCATCATCCACAACACATTTAATTTCATAATCAAATAATTCAAATTATTATTATTCATTTCCAATTCGTAATTACATAAAGAAATTTATTAATCCACAAATAACTATCACAAAAGTTCAAAATTAACATATTAACAAAAATATGAACAATTCTTAAAATTACAAATGATATGCATAACGATCAAAATGAATCAAAAATATAAAATTTGATAATCGTAAAGCATCTCATCAGTGATTCAACATGAAATTAGTAGCCGTCACGGTTGCCGAGGGGTGGCGGTCGTGGCTGGAAATCGGCAAAGAGGAAGGCTAGGAAGGAAGCTAGGGTTAGGGTAGAGGGTAGGAGGGTAGGAGGATAGGAGGAGGCGGCAGCGACTCTGCCAAAAATTGGTTGGCGATGGTGTTGTGGGCGGTGAGTTGTCGGCGGTAGTGTGACAAGGAGGAGGGTGGGGTATCGGTCGATGGGGGTTTGAGAAAAAATAGGGGAAGAAAGGTTGGGAAGGAAATATAACACCCAGGTAGTTTTGTAATTAAAACATGACTTGCTCTCGACTCGAGTCGATAATAATAAATAAATTTTGAAATATATATAAATATAATAAACTAAAATACCATAAAATAAAATAATAGTGTCCTAACTCGAATGACATATTGTACCTACTAACCCACCCAAAAATAATAACTAACAAGTCCTAATGTGATAAACAACTTAATGCTAATTCTCTGGTCCACTCAAAATAAAAAAATTGGGCATACTTTCATGTACGCTAATAAGTCATTCTACTATTGTATTACTGACGTTATCATCATATACTTGGGTACACATTACCCTTATGGCTCATAGCACACGGCAACCTCGGCTCAACACGTGTGTTCTGAAACTGACACAACTGAAAATAACAGTCAAACCGACCAACCGACCAGTGTCGACTATAAAACCCTAACTCGAGTAGTGGGTTTTGCATCTGCTTTGTTACCTTCATTGGTCATTATAGTAGAAATATATGGATTTATACTATAAATGAAAAATCATAGGTCTTTAACATTTTGAAGATGTGGAAAGCCCGTGTAGAGAATGAGACAAAGTTGAGATTGAAATGATTATTGTCTGACAATGATGGGGAGTATAGCAATAAGGAGTTTATCTTCTATTGTTCTACCAAAGGGATTAGGTGGATAAAGACAGTGCCAAGGACACCACACCAAAATGGGATGACAGAGAGAATGAACATATAAAACCCATGATTCGAGTCAGGGTTTTATAATTTGAACTGGTCGGTTCGATTGTTATTTTCAGTCGAGTCAATTTCAGAACACGTGTACCGAGCCGAGGCCGGCCTTGTGTTATGAACCATGAGAGTCATGTGTGCCCAAGTATATGATGATAACGCTAGTAAGACAGTAGCAGAATAAGTTATCAGAATATACGAGAGTATGCCAGATTTTTATTTATTTATTTTAATTAAATCATAGAATTATTTTTAGGCCAAATGACGTGTTAGGACACGTTACGGGTAATTTGGGTGGGTTATTAGTTATAGAGCATGTCATTAATGTGTATTATATTTTATTATATTTTAATTACTAGACAACCATTCATTTTTCTCACTAACCATTCATTTTTTAGACGACCATTCATTTTTCTTAGACGACCATTCGTTTTTCTAAACGACCATTCATTTTCTAAACGACCATTTGTTTTCTCACCCTGACATATATATTCCACACTTCTATCATTCAGCCACCATCATCCTTCTCACCCAACTTCTTCTTTCTCTCTTCCCCACAATCCTCACTCGAGCCGGCCACAACCTTGTCGCCATCGCCGTGTGACTGACGATTAGGTATAGAATTTTGTCCGATTTAATTATTTAAAATTGATATTTAATAGCACAACATGCTAGGATTGATTAATTATTGTGATGAATGCTTGATTATAGTTGAAGTGATGATTTACACGATTTGATTAATAGTGAATGATTATTAGTGATCTAATTAAGTAAAGTAAATCTGAGCATGCTAACTGACTACAACGTAACTTAGAAAAACATAATAATATTGGTATGAATAGGACAAGTTAGAGTTATTTCTATACTAATGATTGTTTGACTGTTAGATAATGATTGCATTGTATGTGTGATGTTCATGTTGAGTTGATGCATCATTTAGTTAGCGGGCATTAGCTTCTAGATTTGATGTGTAGGTACGGAGTAGGAGCTCGCCGCCTAGGCACGTAGACACGCTTGGAGCTTCTACCAGGTCCGTTTAGGACTCGCTCTTTATTTATCGTCTCATTCTATCGTGTTTTGTTTAGAATAGGAAAGAGGACGTGTTGAGTGGTGGTTTTATCGTATCCCACTCTACACGGGCCATTTAGCCGATCGTATTTCCGAATTAATAACCCTCGAGGATGAGATCCCTTGAGCATGTTTTCGAAAACAAGATCCACTACAAGATGCTTTTGGGCCTATATTATATAATTCCCTACCCAGGCCTATATATATATATATATATATATATATATATATATATATATATATATATATATATATATATTATATATAGTTTTCGCATTTTCAGTGAGATGTGTAACGGAGGAAATCGTCGACCACGTCTTGAGATAGGGCGTGTGCTTGTCAAAGCAGGCTCTGGAACTGGTGAGCGTCCACTCCATTCCCGAAGGATCCTAACAACTCCACTTTTGAGTTCCTCAAACCTGGAGAAGTGTGGAGATTTACAGGTACTGTTGTGCAGCGCATGTCTAGACTTGTGGTGAAAAAGGGAAGGCGCATGTCTGAAAGTACTCGATCTCTGTACTCACGGCTAGGAGTAATATGGAGGATGTAGAGGGCTGAGATGAAAGAAAAGGATTTTACCTCAAAAAGGGATAGTTTGAATGGCCAAGGAAAGAGAATGTTATAGAAAGAGAAAGTTATGGAAAGGGGACGCTGCCTCTTGAGGGTGACAGCTCCCATTACTACCCTTGTGAGAGTTCTTGAGGAAGTATATGAGATTTTTATTCAACAGGAGGGCCAGCTCTCCTGTCCCGTTTGATATTAGTTATTTTCTGGACCGGTAACACTCGTTACTGACAGTTTTCTATTATTTATGTAGGTGAGAATCTTGAGGATTGAGCACTGTCAGGACTACGGAGGAATAGTAAAGCTGTTGCACACATGTACCTACCTCACGTAATGAATGGAAATGATGATTTCTAAGCTGTGTAAATGATGAGATTGTTTTAGATTATTCTGTGACATGTTATAAACATTTAGCCTGTGGAACAAAACTAGAATGAAAGTGAAATAAAAATGTCATGTTTTGGAATTATATCAATATAAATATTTATTATTGCACTTTTAGGAAAGACTCAGTCTATTTTATTTTATTTTATTTAAAATATTATTCTCGAACATGTTTACATGATTATTCTATCTGTGCACAATCGCATATCATGGCATGCATGTAGAGCCATATTAGAACCCAAGCATCCCATTCACGCATTATATACTTGCACTACCATTTTAAGACACCGAGGGGAGATCCGGGTTGGCTTAACTGAATCAAGTAGTTTAGCAAATGGTTCAGTCGCCGGTGACATTTTCGAGTCGGTTCACGAGTGAACCGGAACGAGGTGTTATAGAACAAGACCATCCTAGAGAGAGTAAGAACCATGAGAGTTCACGTCGAACTCCCTATACATCTTTGGGGAGCCACTGTGGATATCACTGTTTGTCTAATCAACTAGAGTCCATCAAGCACCTTAGATGGAAAAATAACGGAGGATGAATGGACTGATAAGAAATTTGACTACTCCTTTTTAAAGTCTTTGGTTGTATTGCGTGTGCACATGTTGATAGGGAATTAAGAAAGAAGCTTGATCCAAAATCTCTCAAGTATGTATTTCTTTGATATGTGGGTAACGAGTATGGTTACCGGCCGTGGGACTTCGAAAACAACAAGGTATTTTGAAGCTGAGATGGTGTATTCAATGAGGATTGCTTGTATAAAGACAGAAAGGCTAAAAAGAGTGAGGAGTCAAAAGAGAAGGAGTATGTAGAGCTTGAAGAGATTCCAAGGGCTAAAACTCAAGGAGTTGTTCCAAGTGATATGGAACAATCATTTTCTAGTGAGATTGAACAAGAGGGTGAGTCATAGGCTGATCAACCATATAATGATGAGGAATCAGATTCCAATTATTCTTATGCACAGGTTGAAATTGATGACTCAAAGCCACCACAAGAGGTTGTTGTTGCTCCCAAGCTAAGGAGGTGCACAAGGGTAAGAAAGCCTAAACAGAGATTGTATCTACCATTATATCATATTTTGTATACTGATGTAGGGGAACCAAAGTCCTATGATGAGGCCATGAGTGATAATGTTCATCTTAAGTGGGAGCTGTCATGAAGGATGAGATGTCATTATTGGGGGCAAATAGTACATGGGAATTAGTGAAGTTGCCACCAAAGGTAATGGTTTTGCAAAATGAGTGGATATATAGGGTTAAACATGAGGCTGGTGGGTTAGAAAGGCACAAGGCAAGACATGTGGTGAAAGGTTTTGGTCAAAGGGAAGGAATATATTTTCCTGATATATTGGCACCTGTTGTAAAAATGACTTCTATTAGAATTATCTTGAGTATTGTGGTTGCAAGGTGGTTGTATTTAGAAAAGCTTGATGTGAAGACAACTTTCAGACTTGGAGGAAGAGATCTACATGAATCCGCAGAAGGGATTTGAAGTTAAAGGCAAAGAAAACATGGTGTGCAAATTGAAGAGGAGTTTGTATGGACTCAAACAAGCACTGAGGTAGTGGTACTTAAAATTCAACAAGTTTATGTTGGTGGAACAGCAATGAGTTAGGTTTCGAAGCTGCAAAAGATAGTTGCTCTATCTTCAACTGAAGCTAAATATGTAACTGCTACATAGGCTAGCAAGGAATACATTTGGATTAAAATTTCAATGAATGAGTTAGGTTTTGATAGAATTAATTGCAGGTTGTTTAGTGATAGTCAACGTGCAATCCATTTAGCCAAAAACTTAACATTTCATTCAAGGACGAAACATATTTTGTTAAGGTATCATTTTATCAGATCTTTATTAGAAGAAAGTAAATTAAAGTAGGAAAAAATTGATGGTAAAAAGAATCTGGCTGACATGGAGGGACAAAAGTTGAGTCTCAGCTCAACTTTTGTGAACTTGTATTAACATGCAAATGGTGGACTTATGTGACGAAAAAGTGGAGGAAGATCTCGGCTAAGGAGTTCCAATCGGACTCAAAGTGGGAGATTGTTAATATTTGTATCCACAAATATTAATTATATATAGCACATTGTCACACTCGAAATGTTAAAAAAGTTTTGGGAATGCCAAAAGAAGTCTCAAAATACAAAATGGTGGTGATCATTTATTGAACCGTCATTGAAGATGGGGAGGCTTAAAATAACTTGATAAAAGGCTCTTTAGGCCTCATTCTTACATAGACAAGATAGAGAAGTAATAGAGAGGAGAAAAAAAAAAAAAAGAGGGAAGGTAAACCTTATTCACTGGTATAATACTATACGAAGTATTGAGGGAAGAGAAATATTGAGATCTTATTTATAAGGGTTGGGTGAGTGATCTTCTTGAATATCTATGTGAGTTTGAGGGTTATAATCTTTAGTTGAAATAGTAAATAGTTTATCGTTGTCCCATGGTTTTTGACTCTCAATAGAAAAATGGTTTTCTATGTTAATTCTCTGTGTTTTTTTGTGTTTGTTTTATCTTATTTTTCTGGTGTCATTTTCCTATTTTATGTGTTCATTGTTGTTGTGGTCAATCTCCACCTTTGAAGATTTTTTTCTCAACATAGTCTCCTTTTTTAATTGACTTTGTTGTGAAAGTATTTTGTGTTTCTATCACCTTCCCTTAGCCAGCTGTCTCGGGTTTTCTGTTTCCAATGGATGTATTGTTTGAAGAGAAGGTTCTCAAGGATGAGGCAAGTAGTTTTGGAGGCGTCACTTGGTGGCTTGTTGTCAAATTCCTTGGCCGTTTAGGCTTGTAGTTTGGCGATGTGGTTGTGGATGTCATTGTATTTCTTATTGTGCCATTTTACAAGTCTAGTTTGGAGGTTTCTTACCTTGGTTGTAAAAGGTGTGATTCGAGGCTAGATTTATGATGGAGTGGTAGTCGGGCTCGAAAGTCTAGAAGTTTTGGAATTTAAAGTCATGAGATTCTGTTGATTTTTCTTTTGGTTTTGGGATGACGAGGGTGAGGATGGGGGTATGGTGTAAGGCATTTGGTGCTAGGTGAATAACTTTTGCACGAGGATAACGGTTTATCCATTCGTAGGTGGCGGAGGCTCGGTTTAGTCCGGCTTTGATATTCTGTTTGCTTTCTTGTTTGTTGGGCCATGTGAATGTGGTACCTGAGTGCCAAGGTCTAAGAGTTGGAGGAATGACGAGGCTTGGATAGCACACCTTGAAGTCATTGACAAGTTTCAAACCTTTAAACTTGTTCATACAGCAAGTCAAACCTAGTTTCCTTGAATTAATTTCAACTTATTTGATTTTGAATTCGAACTAAACTATCAATGTTTCAAAGTTGATAAAGTTTCAATTGAGCTTGAGCTGGTTAATTTGTGTATGCTAACACTCTTTTTTGTATAATTTATGCCAAAAATTTATTGAAAATTAAGATATTTAAAATTATTGAATGCCTATTTTAATTTAAAATTATTCTTATATCATATTCTTTTATCATTTGAATTAAATTTCTTTAAAATAAATTAATTTATTTATATAAAACATTGTGTAACTATATTAAGGTGGCACAAACCGGCTTGTTTTATTTTGAATTTTAGTTTTTTTTAAAGGCAATCCCTCTCACTCACCTAAGACATATACGATACTAATCTTACTCAATCCATTCCGATGAAGTATTGAAACCCTCACACACAACCTATAGATCTTATGGCCACTCCACCAAAGGCCGACATATACATGTAATTTTCAATTAAACTTACCGCCAATGACTAAGGATGCCTATCGGTCGGGTTTAATTAGGTATTGACTAAACCAAACTCATTATTTAAGTTAAAGTTTATAAACCAAACTCATTATTTAAGCTAAGTTTATAAACCAAACTCAACCAGCTATCATTAAAGCAAAACCAAACTCAATCAAGTCAAAATTAAACCCAACCATTTATTAAACGGATACCCATTTAACTATTTAACATGTACTTAGGAAAAAAATATTCAAACTATATAATAATAATACATGTTCTATAAGGTTACTTTAAATGAAAAAAGTATTTTAAAATATAAATAGAATATTTGATAATTTTATTAATAAGTGTTAATTTTAAAAGTTAATGTAATGTTAATTTTTATAATTAAAATTGTAATATAAGAATCGGGTATAAGTTATCGGGTACCCATTATTCTATTATCAAACCCGACCATTTAATTATGTGAGAGTAATGTGTACCCGATTATAAATGGTTGAGTTTGGTAATAGAGTAATGAGTATCAAATGCCTGATACTCGATATTTATATTTTAATTTTAATTATGGAATTTAATATTTTTTTATTTTAAAACTAATACTTATTAATAAAATTATCAAATATCCTATTTGTATTTTTAAAATATTTTTCACTTACCATGACTTCATAGAACACCAATTATTATTATATAGTTTGAATATTTTTTCAAGCTTATAATTTGAATAGTTAAATGGGTCCCTATTTAATAAGTAGTCTGATTTGGTTTTGCCTAAATGGTTGGGTTTGATTATAAACTTAGCTTAAATAATGATTTAGTTCATTCAATACACGACTAAACTCGACGACTAACAGGCGCTCCAAATAGTAGCCTTACCCAACCCATTTTAACGAGGTATCGAAATTCACACTTTACACTTGATCAATAGATCTTACAGCTACTCCATCACAGGCCAACATCTGATTTTCAAATTTTCCTCCGATGACAATAGCTAAAGTTAAAGAGTGATAATTAGTTTCTTACAACTATTACCTAATTTGTTGTTACCAAATCACCCCTTGCAATGAAAAAAATTGTTATTCATTAATACCCTTCGTAATAATTTTAATAGGTATTATTAATGTATTTCTACTTACTCAGTCTTCTAACAAGGCCATTATTTTTCAAAAGTAAATCGAGCTTAATATCATAATAATAATCTGGCTTCGAACGGTACAAGCCTCGCCAACGACCGCCCGACTTGGCGATCAGGTCCGGCAAATGGGGATGCCCTCGTCCCCCTCCCGAATCTTCTCCCATACACTCCGCCCCTCTCCCCCTCTCCTCCCAACCACCTTCCCCAAGCGAGCCATGTCCACCACCAACACCCCACCAACCCCACACCCCCACCCTTCTACCTCCGACCCGGCCCTCTCCCAGGTCCTCCAATACCACCACCAGACCAAGCACTCCTTCTCCAACTACGCTCGCGGCCCCTCCAACCTGGACTGGGCCAACCAGCCCAACCCCTTCCGGCGCTACCCCCTGCCCCCTCCTCCCCCTCCTCCACCCGCCTTCCCTCGCCACCACCACCCCCCACTACCCCTCCCTCTTCTCCTCAACTCCCCTCCCCCCGCCCCCTTCACCCACTCCTCCATCTCCCAACTCTTCTACGACTCCCTCTCCCTGTCCGCTTGGAAGTCCACCGGGTTCTCCACCTGGTCTCTCCGAGTCAACCCGAGCAGCGGCAACCTCCACCCCACCGAGTCCTACCTCGTCTCCCCACCCATCCCGCCCCTCTCCTCCTCCCCCTTTGTCGCTCACTACGCCCCCAAGCACCACTCCCTCGAGCTCCGCGCGACGCTCCCCCCGGCTCCCTCGCCCGCCTCGGCTGTCCGGACGGGTCGTTTCTGCTGGGCCTGTCCTCCGTCTTCTGGCGCGAGTCGTGGAAGTACGGCGAGCGGGCTTTCCGGTACTGCAACCACGACGCCGGCCACGCGGTCGCGGCGGTTGCTTTCGCCGCCGCGGCTCTGGGCTGGGACGCCCGGCTGCTGGAGGGGCTAGGGTATCGGGATGTGGCGGGGTTGATGGGGTTGGGGGTACGTGATCACGGGGTGGTCGAGCCGGAGCACGAGCACGCCGACTGTGTTCTTCTCGTGTTTCCCAACTCGGCGTCTCCGTTCTCCGTCGATTATCCGGCGATGAGCTCCGCCATTGCGGAGTTGTCTTCGTCGGTTGATTGGGTGGGGAAGCCGAATTCGCTGAGTAAGGATCATGTGTATTGGGACATTATATATAGAGCGGCGGAGGCGGCCAAGAAGCCTTTGACGGCGGACGAGCCGTTCTCGGTCGCTCCGTTTCGGAGCGTCCCTACGATTTCGATCTCTTGTTACGAGAATTTGACGGTGAGGGAGGTGGTGAGGAAGCGGAGGAGCGCTGTGGACATGGATGGAGTCCATGTCATGGAGAGGGAGACGTTCTACCAGGTCCTCCTGCATTGCCTGCCCATGGCGTTCCCGTTTAGGGCGCTCGCTTGGGATGCCGAGGTTCACTTTGCGCTGTTTGTGCACCGTGTTAGGGAGCTGCCCAAGGGGCTCTACTTCCTGGTGAGGAATGGGAAGCACCTTGAGCGGCTCAGGGGGGCGATGAGGTCTGGCTTTGAGTGGGAGAAGCCGGAGGGATGCCCCGGTGAACTCTCGTTGTATAGGCTTGCGAAGGGTGATTGCCAGCGGCTTGCAAAACAGCTATCCTGCCATCAGGTATTTCTCGGTTTTGTGCTTCTTAATCTACGATGAATAGTTTTGTTCTTGTATTAGCTAATATTGGTAGCAATGATGTTCCTCAAGTAAAAACTTGAGTGGCAGCTTCTTTTTGTGATGTTCATGTTCCATTCGATGTCGAATGAATGATAGGAGTTAATTAGTGGTAGTAGTCAATCAATGAAGGTATAGACAGTGAATGATTGGTTGATGCAAGCCAAATTAGTTACATCTTTTTAAATATGTGAAGTAGTTCCAAGCTTGCAGTTGGAATAAAGTTAATCTCTGAGCTAGCCGTTTGTTAGCTTACTACTTTGTTATTATGTGTTAACCGGACTTTGTAGATGGCAAATGGTAATTTGTTTTTCCCAAGATGGATGGTGCTAGCTTAAGGTTGAAAAAAATAATGAGAATTTGTGTTTTATGTGAAGTTAAATGAATATGAATAGTGTGTATATGACTTAGTGCATATAATATACCCTCTTACCATTTCCATTTTTAGAGTACAAAAGAATGAAGATTTTTTCCGTTTAAAACTTTGTCTGGATACTGAAATGCAGCACATTGCGAGCGATGGTTGTTTCAGTTTAGGAATGGTTGCTCGCTTTGAACCAACTTTGAGAGAGGGAAATGCCTGGATGTACCCTCGTTTATTTTGGGAGTCAGGGGTTCTAGGTCACGTGTTGTACCTTGAAGCTCATGCTGTTGGGATTTCTGCTACTGGAATTGGATGTTACTTTGATGATGCAGGTAACTTTCAATCTTAAATTTGAGTTATAACATGATATAGTGGCAGAAAAATATTCGTTTTGGAGTGTTGTCAATATTTTTACTTTAACATTTCTGATTATAAAATATATTGTTGTTTCTGTTCGAATAGGCTCTATGTGGATAAGGGTGATTGTCACCCCTAGTTTTAGTGTTCTTTTTATGTTTGTTCTCAACCTTACATGCATGCTGTTTCTTCGTAGGTATCATAGAGTGGTTTTTTAATTAAATCTTTTATGCTGGTTGCTTGCATTCCGTTGTTGGCCACTAAATAGTTATTTTAGTGGTCAGCTTGAAAACCAATTATTGCCTCATCTGTTGCCTTAAGATACAAAGAAGTGATCATTCTTCATTTATTTTAGTGGTCAGCTTGAAAACCAATTATTGCCTCATCTGTTGCCTTAAGATACAAAGAAGTGATCATTCTTCATTCACTCTAGCTTTAATCTTCTCGCCATCATTGTTATCGTTAAATACTTATAATTTAAGAATTGCTGTACGGATATCCTTAAGTAATCTTTTTCCCCATTTTTGTTTGCAGTTCATGAAGTTCTTGGACTTCAGGATGCGGAGTTCCAGAGCCTATATCATTTCACCGTGGGCGGTCCTGTTGTGGACAAGAGAATTATGAGTTTGCCTGCATATCCGGGCCCTAACATAGATGCCTGATTTGGGGATTGTGTTTTATAAAATCCTCTTTGGCGCATTGTTTTACTCACACCAACTTAGAACTTACTCAACGGTAAATGCTTGGATGCAATATCAAATGTCCAAAGTATGAGCTTGTCTCTGTTGTAAATGATCAGTATCAAAATTCGTAGCCTTATCAATGTCTAGCTTCTGTTGCAAACTGTGAATAGAACATTAGCAGAGTTGGATGCAATCAACGCGGAGAGTTATCCTACCCAATGAACAGAATTTCCTGTTTTGATGAATCGATTTGGTTCGAGTGAGGTGATCAAACCAGCTTGACTCGGTGGAGGGCGTGGGTGTGCATGATCTCCTCCCATTTATGATTAGTACCGTTGGCTTGAGAACTGACCTGGATGGGTGATCTTTATGTTTTGTTGTGTTGTCAGTGTTTTTCCTGCCTGTTGCATCTGATTTAGTATTTGAGTATGGTTTCATCTTTACATGCTTGTGGTGGTTTTATCTGGTTGAGATATATTAGAAGTTGGGTTTTTGTCTTATCATCTGTGTGATTATATACTGCTTAAAATATTTTCTGAATATTAAGTCATTACTAATCAATAAAATGAATAATGGGCTGCATAAAATAATATGCAAACTTGACATAACTAGGATACCTATTAATAATTGCTTATCATCGTTTAATAAATATGTAAATAAGTGAAATAATATTAGTGCCAACTATGTTCATTAACTGTTGAACAAATTCTGTGAGATGATATGTATAGATATTACACTTAGAGATTGCTAGGTGTTATAATGGTCATATGGGCTGACCAAGTATTGATTGGATTATTAATTTATTTGGATTGACTCTGTAGCTTGTAGTTTTATTAGTTCCCATATATGCTTATATTAATATGAGTATTAAGGTGTATACTTGCCTGCATGAATGATCTAAATTTATAATCACACAATTATATGTTGTCTAGTGCGAGGGATTATCAAATAATTTATTGTCATCAGTTCTTAGAATTGGTTGATGAATTAATTAGTAGTGTAATTAGAATTCTCCTTTTGTAGTGACCTGGTATTAATAAATCAATTAATTTATATATGATTTTCTGGTGTCGGAACTCATATTCTCTACCTTATTAAGATTTAAATGGTTTCTTGATGCAGTTGCCCAGATACAAGTAATTTAATGATCTGAATTCAAATTTGGAGCTTGATATGAATTATTGAGTTTCATATGCTATTGAGAGACTGATGAAGGGAAATTTTAATTGGTTGTTTGATTAAGTTTTTTGTTGATTGATTACTAGGATTGATTATAATGTTTGTCGTGTTTGGTTTAGTAAAATGAATTATTTTTTAATTAACTATTGATGTTTGTGAGTTTAAATAATTGATTAAACAAATAAATAATATAACGTTGAACCAATAGGTAATTGATTGATTTGACATGTGCGTTCCTGTGTGGCATAACATATCATTTTCTTTGTATGCATTTTGAGTATACGTGTTAACGTATATTTATTTGTACGCTAGGATTAGGGTAACTTTGAGTTAGCAGTTTTCTTTGTATGCATTTTGTGTATACGTAAATTTGATAAAATTTATTAGTTGTTGTCGGTCCATAGGTAGAGATCTTCAGCATTGCACGTTGGGCTTAGCCTACTTAATCGAAATATATAATATATACAACGGGCATTGCCGCGTTGAACACCGGGTTGTACTTACGGGTTTCAAGGTCTAGGTCTAAAGAGCCATGTCACTTGTCACGAAATTGGAAGGCGCAGTCTAAGTGATGACACAAAATTATTGTAGGTCAATTTGCGTGGAGTAATCTTTAATAGTAGATCTCTATTAAAGAGGCTACTTCATTAAAATGAAAGTCCGATGTAAATTCATAAGCTAATTATTTGATTATATTAATGTAATTAATATTTTATTATAATTATACGATTTAGTGATTTTATCACTAATACAAATGTAAATATAAATAAGATAAGTTTGAATCAGGACAATGGAAAGACTTTGTATTTATACTCTTAGAATTATTCGTTTAGTTATTTTTATGATTATAGACTATTTCCATGATAGTGATATTTTGGTTTGTTTTATGGGCTTAATGTTTTTTGAGTATTGGTTATTTTATATTTTATTTTATGACATGATTTAAAATTTAAGTTTTAACTAATTTTTTGTGTTCGATTTTGTTTATAATATTGATAAATTAATATACGAGGATTTTAATTTTAGATTATAGTACTTAGAATGTTGCTTAGAATGGGTGGGTTGTTATATTTCTTTCTATACTTTCTCTTCTTTTTTTATTCTTTATTCTTATTTTTTATTTTTTTCTTTCTTTCTTTTATTATTTTTTCTTTCTTTCTTTTATTTTCTTTTTTTTCTTTCTTTCTTGACATTTTCTGGATTTGCTGTCATGTCCAAGTTGTATCATGGGCTTTGGTGATTCTCGCTCCTACGTTATTGTTAGTATGGTTTCGATGTTGTCAATATATCGTGTTCTCAAGTTGTATATTTTCTGTTGCAAAATCTACTTCAAAAACTTAAGAACTACTTTGCTACTTTTTTGTAAGAACAAATTGGAGTTGAACCTCAGCCTCATGTACATTGAATCTTCAAGACAACAAATGCAACAGGTAAAAGATGATAAGAAAATAAGCACATATTGTTCTATTAGACATGCAAATAAAAGATTCGAAGCTTATATTAGCTTTATAATGTGATTTAGTTGAAGCATACGCAATAATACGAAAATTTGAACATCTTTCTTGCTTGATTCAAGTTAAATGAAGTAATGGTCGAGACTTTCCAACTTAAAGTCGATTATGGATTTTAATTTTGGAACCTAATTATGATCTATGCGATTACAAATGATTAAGTTTAAATATTCAGATGCCCTCAGTGAAGTTATCCTTTCTCTTTTATTTAGGCTTAAAATCAGCAAAAAAATCATCTTTTCTTAAATATTAAATATAATACTCTTCTATTTATTTTTAAATTTTTTTAATGTATATCTAATCTTATTAATAAAAGAGGTATTCATCACTGATATCTATATCTGATTAAAATCAGGAGATTTAGCTTATTAAAATATAATATAAATAATGATAAAAAATTAAATTATTATAATTTATCTTCTCATTCAGTTATGATATATTTTAAAGTCACACAAAATTTATAAATCAGATATTAAATTATTAAAGTCTATCTCATTATTTAATAAGAATTTATTTATAAAATTAACATTTAACTATATTATAAGTTATATATGACCCGGCATCTTGCTTAATTATTTTATCCGGTACAATTTTTAATGGATTTTGATTTTATTAATTTGGATTAAATAATAATGTAGTAAATGAATATAAATATAATATTTAGATTTATAGAATTCTGAGGTATATAAATCATACGCCAAACTCATCCCCAGTTATCAGCGACGTTCAACTTTTCCATAATTTTAACGAGAAACCTATTTTCCGGTGAGAAACACGATTCACACCCTGGAATTAGAGGCCGCTTTCCTCTTCCCCTTCCTCTCTCCTTCTTCCCCCCCCCCGAGCCCCGTGACGGCTGCGCGGCGGCGGCCACGACTCCTCGACCACCCTTTGCCAGGTACGATCCGAACCTCCCCTTCTCCCCGTTGAAATCCGATCTCTACATCTTGAGCTATATAAGGCCGCCGCCATGGGACGGAATCATGGATGGAGCTTGAAATACGGTGTGGGGGGTGGCGGATATGTCCGTCTATAGCAGTGTGGTGTGGGGTTTCGGGGATTGGGATGGGCTTGTGAGCTGTTGGGTTCCTAAAAATGGCGTTTTTCTGTTGGGATCGGGGGCCGATTGGATAAAGGAATGAGTGTTTGTGTGCTTGCTTCCGTGTTACTTTTTTGGATGGTGGCTTTTAATTGAGCTCATTGTAGCTGAGAAGTTGCCATCTTTTTTTGTTTTTCTCCATTACAGGTTTGCTTTCACAAGAGGAAGGTCGGAGCTTGTTTGCTTCTGCATCCGAATGCCTGACGGGTATTCTGTTTGGACGCTTTTGTGTAGTTTATTTGAGATTTGAATCTTATCATTTTCGGTTGTGGAATACCATCTAGAAATGTTTTGTTGAGGGTATATGATCTGGCTTCATTTGGAAAATGATGATTTTTTGAATGGAGTGCAGTATTACTTTGATCTTGAGTATTTGCGATAGAGTTGTGTGGGTTTCTTGGGAAGTTCGGGTAAAAGAGGTAGCGGGCTCTAAGCATTTTCCCCTCTTGCATGCTATTCTTGATCTAGCTGCCTGAAAATAATTGTATCTCATTTCAAATGAACGACATACAACTAACTCTATTTTGAGCTACCGCTTCTTCTTAAAACTTTTAGTTTTTAGGAAATAGATTTCGTTTGAAACATTGATTTTTGATTCTTTGTTGGGTAAGACATTCCATTTTAAAAATCTTCTTTTGGAGGTTTATAATCTGTTTTACATAACCAAAAACAGGTTTCAATTTCATCTAATCACTTTCCAATTACTTTGATAGACAAATTAAGTTTTGGGGAAATAGAAAGACTTCCACCAACTTAACCCTAATGATGGCTCCAGGGGCGTAGTATATGACCTCCATGAAATTAAATGACAAAGTTTTCACGGCCAGATGCTTTTTATTAACAGAAACTCCGGGATAGTATCAAGTTAATGGGTACCTTCTTAAGCTGGACCAAATATTTGGAAGTTTCTATGTAGTTTGTTTTACTTGTTTTAGGTCTTTAATTTTTAGTAAGGTCTTATTTTCAATCTTTCGAAGTATTAGAAGGTTTTTTTAGTAGTATACTTGTTTTGCAAGTGTCATGAGTCTATCACCTATTCACCCTCATTACTTTGCCCACTGTAACAAATTTGTATAATTCTGCAAACTTAGAGTAACGGGACACTACCACGGCATTGCTATTCTAAGATGCTCTGGATGATATTAGTAATGTTAAATACTAGTTGGAATTTTGTTCAACCGATCCATGAAGGAAATTTTGGCAGAGTCTGACATGATGTTTATTCTTCTTTTTTCTTTTGAAATATTGCTTTCATTTTCTTGGAGAACCCAAATTGGTAGTCTGTGACCGTTTATGCCTTTTCTTTTCTGAATTCATAGATTCTATTTATTTTAGAATCATTGCCTTATCCTTAAATTTTTACAATTATTTAGATTTATGACTAAGAATATGCTACATATAACTTTGAATTGATGCAAACTTGGTTATTTTTCTGCCTCACATAGCATGGCATTTGTTTTTTTTGTTTTTTCCCTTTCTCTTGAATTGTATCTTGTTGCTACATTTTTTGTTTTGTTTAATAGTACTGAAGTCCCTGTAAGATCCATCAACTTTAATGTCGTTCTTTTGATCACTATAATAACTACAGCCTGTTTCTGCACCTGTTGTTGGAATTTTGAGTTAAAAGTGAACTGGCACTCTCTACGTGGAAGTATTACTAGCAGCTAGCAATGTTACCCACGGGATTGAAGGACACCCACATTCGAGAGAACAACAACCAGAAGGTCCACCCTCAGCCCATGGAAGATTCTGCTGGCCTGAATCAGGAGGCCCTGGATGCTTTAATATCTAGTATCTTCACGAATGTTTCATCTCTAAAAGCTGCCTATATTCAACTTCAAACTGCACATACTCCATATGATCCAGACAAGATACAGAATGCTGATAAGCTAGTTATTGAAGAGCTTAAAAAGCTTTCAGAGCTCAAACATTTCTATAGAGAAAATAATCCCATTCCAGCCTCTGCATCTGCCTCACCTCAGGATTCCCGTTTGGCTGCTGAAATCCAAGAGCAACAAAACTTGTTAAAAACTTACGAAGTAATGGTAAAAAAATTTCAGTCACAGATTCAGAATAAAGATTCCGAGATTCTTGAACTGCAGCAGCAGATTCAGGAGGCACATCTGAAGAGAGCAAAACTTGAAAAGAAGCTTAAGCAGAGGGGTTTACTCTCCAAAGAATTGGATGATTCTGAAGAGGAAAATGCATTTTTCTCTACGGAACTGACGCCAAATCTTTTCTCCTCTGCTGTAGAAGCTGCCTACAAGTCCATACATGATTTCTCAAAGCCATTAATCAATTTGATGAAAGCAGCTGGATGGGACCTTGATGATGCAGCGAATGCTATTCAAACCAATGTTATATATGCTAAACGTGCTCACAAAAAGTATGCATTTGAGTCCTATATTTGTCAGCGGATGTTTGATGGATTCGAGGATGAATGTTATACAGTGAAAGATGAGAGTCTTGTTGTGTCTAAAGATGGTTTCTTTCATCAGTTTCTTGCTTTGAGGGTGATGGATCCACTGGATATCCTTAGCCAAAGCCCAGATTCTGTGTTTGGAAAATTCTGCAGAAGTAAATACTTGCTGGTAATTCATCCAAAGATGGAGGCGTCATTTTTTGGTAATCAGGATCAAAGGAACTATGTTGCTGGTGGTGGGCACCCTAGAACGCCATTTTATCAGGCATTTTTGAAATTGGCCAAGTCAGCATGGCTTCTGCATAGACTGGCATTTGCATTTGAACCTAAGGTCACCGTTTTCAAGGTTAAAAATGGAGATGAATTTTCAGAAGTTTATATGGAGAGTGTGGTGAAAAATGTGATTATTGGTGATAAAGATGAACGACCAAAGGTAGGTTTCATGGTCATGCCTGGGTTTAAGATTGGTGAGAGTTTGATACGGTGCCAGGTGTATCTATCTGGCATCCAGTGCAGTGCATAGTGAAGGTTTTAACTAGTTTTCTGTTAAAGAGGCAGATAATGTGTATTGTGTGAGTTTGCTCTCACCTTGCTCAGCTTACCTGTTTTTCATATCAACTGAGGCAGGATCAAAGTGGCAACAGAGCGGGTGCTGTGTTTGTGATAACCTTCAGGCTTTTTCTGGAAATTTGATATGTAGAATGTGTTTGGCTCTAAGATGTCTGGCATCGATTGACAATTTATGTTTGTAAGATGCTTGAAAGCATGAAAAAGAGGCATGGCATAAGCAAGGTATTTGACTATCAAAAGCCCTTCCACTTTATTTATGTTTTATGGCCTTAATTGTCACGCCAATTATTAGCTGACATTGAGAAAAAGGAAGTCAATTAGCTCCTCTAACTTCATGGATTAATGTGTGGACCTCACTTCACTTTCATGTCATTTTTGAGTGACTAAAAGGAAGCCTGCCATTTCTTCAAACTAGTGATTGTGGAATCACTCAATTGGTAGCTAACTAAGTTCAGATTTTGCAATAATACTCGCCTAACTATATAAACCAGTCACTGGTGGGACAATGTGGTACTTTGTTTTTGTAAGAGACTAAGAGTTACTGCAAGAAAGTTTGAAACTACTTCATTGTTACCTAACTTCGTGAAACCGTCTTGCACTGTGGATTTTAATCTATATAAAAAGCAAAAAAAATGGGGAATTGTCGAAGTGATGACGGAAATCCTACATATAATAGTGATTTTTTTTACTTGCATTAGGAGTATCTAATTTAAAAGTTCCTAGCTGCTCTAGAAGTTTCTTTTCTTATTTGGAGCCTAATATATTTGTTGTCCAGCAATAAGTCTCGGTTCTATTTGTTCGTTATGTTTCTACTACAACTAGATATATGTTTACATCTACAAACATGTCTCGGTGTACGCTTTTGAGCTGATTGAGACCAGCATGAGAAATAAATGAAAGGTTTTTTTATTTCCTAGCACGTATAATTTATTTTATCTTTATTGTATCCACAATTTTTTTCTTCAAATTTGTTGTCCATTGGAAGAAAAAATCATTGCCAATTATCTCTTAGGAAAGGCGTCAAACTATTATACCATACCTTTTCCAATTACCTGCCGGCACTGCATAATAAAGACTGCATAATAAAGTTTTCACAACAAATTTTTTTAATAAAATAAACATAAAATTTTTTTAAAAAAGAATATGTTTCTTTGATAAAGAAAAACCAATTATTAAGTATCAACATAAAATTTCTTGCAATAACCGTGTGAACAATTCTGATCGTTACTTGGTACTTATAGACGAAGGAAAGATAGAAGCCTGCCCATATCAACAAGCTTTTTAGAAAGATGACTGATCAAACAATGGAGGCACGTCTTTTGGCCGGTGCAAATAAGTATTACCGGCAAAGCTCCATTCAATACTCCACCATAGAAAGCAACGGCTTGCCTCCAAAGAAGGCTTCAATGTTGGATATACAAAGTTGCACCGACCCGGAAAATGCCTCCGGCGTTAGAAAGGCTCGATGAGACGACAACACTACGTTATCCATCTCTACGAGCTCCAAGGGAACCTCTGGTTCATTCTCAAAAACATCAAGTCCGGCACCTCCAATTTCACCCTCCATTAGACACTTCACAAGATTTTTTCGTTGATGAGGGGTCCCCGCCCCACGTTGATAACTACGCCACCTTTCCCCAAAGCTAACAGCACTTCTCGGTTGATTATATGGCGGGTCTCTTCGGTTAAAGTACAGCAAACCATAAGACATTCACAGTTGGTGGCTAGGTCATGGACATCCGAGAAGTATTGATACGGAACATATGGTTTCTCCCTCCTTGAGTGATATGAGATGCTGCACCCAAATGCTTCCAGCCTTTGTGCAATTTCTGATCCAATGTTTCCCAGACCAAGAATCCCTATCTTCTTCCCTGTCAACTGAATGCATAATAATCTTTGAAAAAATCAATAATAGATAACCATACACGTCATTACACTCAGCCATCAACTATATACTTCAGCAAACATTTGTTACAGTAATCACATAGTTATGTAAAACTATTAAGGTAGACAGCCATCTTCTGTATGCCACTTAAGTAAGAACATTTGTGTGAAATAATGAACATATTATGTTAAACATTATCAGCTGTCCCACACTCTAAAATGCAATTTCCAAAACAAATATGACAATTCTGTGTACTCGGAATATTCCTCAAAATTTTGCAAGAAAGACAAGTAGAGAACAATACAAAATAAATAGTTATCACACAATTGGATCAACATTGAAAAAATTCTACAATTTTAAGCTCCTGGGCTATGGAGATTTCAGCCAAAGGCTCCCAAACGGTAATTACTTACAAAACCAGCAAATATTCAATCTTTGCCATTAGTTGTACTCACGTAAACAACAAAGAACTACAAAATTTAATTTCTCTCTCAGTTACGAACATGTCAAACGGTTTAGATTGAGCTAGTATAGAAGCGAAACTCAACTTCACACAGATGCCAACTTGTTTAGCTAGTATTTGTTATTATGACATAAAGATGTGTATGAACTGCTAAATAACAATATATAGAATACAATCTAATAATTACTTCACAGAGATCATGACCAGACGAATGGTGCAAGTTGCTTAACAAAAGCTTCTGAGCAAAAGGAGTAGCTTGGTAACATGAAACTCATCCATCAATGCCACTATATTCCACAACTAAGTTAACTACCAATAATCCAATCTTTCTAGGAGATGAAAGAAACTTGATATAAATTAGAATGCCACTGGCCTTGGCCTTTTTATCAAGTCTTTCCTTAAGTGATTAGATAATTGCATTTTGTTTGTCAACTCCTCTATTAATGCCACTATATTCCAGGAACATGTCAATAACAGTTTGCATCGAGGTAGCATAAAAGAACTTAGGAACTACTGACACTATGATGAAAGAAGAGGATAGCCAACAAGTTTATTATTATCATTAATTCTACAAATAATTCATACAAGAGACTAATTGAGTCATTAATCATTAGACAAGAATTGCATTGCTGAATTTTACTGCAGAAATAAAAAGAAATATAGACATATATATATATATATATATATATACGCACATACACGGAAATGACAAAGTGTGAACCTTTTTTAACTTGTGAACTTTGTGAATCTCTATCGTGACTATCAATTTTTCATCTAATAGTTCAGTATTTTAAAAACTACCCATAACCACATATCCGTAACTACCCAATGTGAACCGTTAGATTAAAAACTTAATGGTCACGATATAGGTTCACAAAGTTCACATCTAAAAAAGGTTCACACTTTATTATTTCTGTCATACATATATAGTGTCCTGCTAAAATATCAGGAATACCAAGGAAAAACATATTTTATTAAAGAAATGGGTTACAGTAACCAGAAGAATTTCATATGTTACACCCTAAGAATTTCAAATGGATAGCCAACAAGTTTATTATTAACAGCAATGACTAATAACAACAAAAATTCAATCTTCATCAAAATTGTGTATGTAAAATATTGAGTACACTAGATTAAAAAATGCCAATTACATTATTATAGACTGTTGTTTAGGTCAGGTTTATGAATAACCCAATGGTATTTCAGATTTCAGATTGATACGGCATATAAGAGAAACAACTAACCCTTAAACCAAAAGGATAACCATGGAATCAGATCATAAACAGAAAGAATTCCATAATTTGAAGATCCTGTACAATGAAACACTTTGATAATATGCTACTAATTTCCAAGAATTAATGAATTGGTCAACAAAAATCCAATCATCATAAAATTTGTGGTAAACATATAGAAACCCAAGTAAATACAAAATGAACTAGATAAATATTATCCTTAAGCCAATTCTACTACCAAGTCAAGAACAGTTCGGATCGGGCCAACATAGAAGAGAAGCTATATATGGATCCTAGAACCAAGAGAATAACCATGGAATAAGATTATCACCAGAAAAATTCTACAATTTTAAGCTCCTGTACAATGAGTGACCTCAATTGACACAAGTAGTTAGTAAGAGGTAGTGACTTCAATATGAGTATTACTCAATCAGTCAAAGTTGTTGAGGGTCAAATCAAACTAAAGTAAATATCAAATGAACTAGACAAGCTATCTATTTCAGCAAATTATGAAGACATGGCAAAGACAGTTTTGATTGAGCCAGCATAGAAGGGAAACTACAGACTTCACACATAAGCATTGTTCAGCTAATATTTATATTGTACCAAGAAGAAATAGCTACCATTATCACATTAGTATGAGCCTTACATTCTACACAACAAAACACCAAGAACACAATTAGAAACTATAATTTATAATAGCAAATTTTCATCAGCAAAACAATCGTGCAAGTTAATTGGCATCAGTTTTTTGGCGTAATTGGGAGAATTTGCTAACTTCATATCTATCAATGCAACTTTTTTCTACCATACTTAAGTAGTTTGTATTCAAAATATTATACATAGAAAGTAGTACAATATATTCAATATATTTTATGCACAAAACAATCATGATTCCTTTCACTGGCTCCCATTTTTCTTTGCAGAAATAGAAGAAGAGTATCAATTTTCTATGGCAGAGGAGACAAACTATCATTATTATGTGAACTAAATATATTTAATTTCTACTACCTTATATACAGAAAACCAATCGTCCTAAAATTTGTAGGCATCACAATAACCAAACACCCAACGCTAACACCATTATCACATAAGTACGTACGTTACATGCTATGTAGCTAAATACTTCAGTACAATAAAAAGCTAATAATTTCACACAGCAAATTTTCATCCCCAAAAGCACTGCAAAAGTTGGAGAAATTACTGGGGTATGTTAGGTTGTCCTAAAATTATATAAAAGGAATTTAAAATTTGGATGTCTAAAAATAAGGGGAAATTTCAGGAGACACATGAAAAAAAATATTTTATTTTTATAAATCTTTAAAATTTTAGTGCAATTTTATTTTGATGTATTTCTATTTTTTATGAGCTTTTTTTTCATTTATACTACATTCAGGCAACCAAACCGATCCTAAAAACAAATTCATCCGTACACGCAAGTACTTTCAACTGTACAATAACTTTCGCAAAAAAATAAAATAAAATAAAAAGTAAAAATCCAATCTTCCTACGATTTATGGGCATCAGATGACCAATCCCATTCCTTTATAAAAGTTAATATCTTTGAGACAATTATCTACTAACAAGTCAACGACAAGCTTACAAACCACTGACCCTCGAGCCAAGAGGGAAGTCGCCGTCGGAGCCCCACCTTCCCAGGCGGACGTACCGGTCGCCGGCAGATACGCCGCGTAGCACGTCGAGCAGCAGCCCGACGGAATAGTCGGCGACGTCCTCAGCAAACGCGGGGCCGGCGTTGGCGACGGCTATGCCGCGGCGGCGGCACTCAGCGAGGTCGATGTGGTCGACGCCGACGGAGGTGGCGACGACGCAGCGGAGGGCGGGGAGGGAGCGGAGGACGGCGGGGCGGACAGGGAGGAGGCCGCCGACGAGTAATACTCCGGCGGCGGCGGCGGCGGCGTCGGAGGGGCGGAGGAGGCGGAACTTGGCCGCGAATGCTGGGGCCTGGCCGGGTAGGGAGTTCGCCGTCGACGACGACGGCCGGCCGGCGGTCGTCATCTCCTTGGTGGTCTTCGGGGTCTGCGTTGAATGGGCCATCCTCCATCTTTCTTGGTCGCTAATTTTGAGTCAAACCACGGCATTCTTTAGTAGTGATGGTTTAACCTTAGTTAATTATCTAATGTAATAAGAGGTTATATTTAAAGGTCATGTATTTTGGAAACTATAAAATGGGCGACATCCATGGCTTCATTTTAGACGGGCAAAGTACATGACTTAAAATCCATTATTCAAGCTTCAAACGTACCCATTTGTGGCAATGAGTTCACATGGTTATTTTCTGTGTTAGAACTTTAATACGTTGGATTTTAGACGTATATATATAAGTATATAATTATATAATTGTATCATATGTTATTAATAAGATTTGGGCCTAAATTAAATTGATTTATTAAAATTAAAGTTAATAGGCCATTAATATTTAAAATAAATATGTGGAGATACCATATATTTAAGATGAGTATGGATAAATATGCGTTTTCGTAATCTCTAATTTATTATGGGTTAAATTGGAATTATGAAAGATAAGGATAAATACGATTATACGGATAAATACGGTTATAGTCCCTGAATTCACACCGTAATTTTTCTTTTCTGGTATCCCATCATCCAGTCACTCTGGCTTTGGAGAATCGGTGCAAAATTTAGAAGATCAAAACCTAAAGAAGTGAAGAATCGTTTTGCTATTATGGATTCAGGTACGCTTCCATAATTAAATTTTATTTTCTTGATGATTTAATATGAAAAAGGTTTTATTGATGATGGTTTTATCATCTGTATAATTTATTTAAAGTTAAAGTTTTTAATCAACAAGTGGTATCAGAGCTTCTTCATATTAGATCATTGAGAATTAATTTGATTTGTATTTATTTATTTATTTTTTAATGAGTCAATCATCCACTTTGGTATCTTATTGAACAAAAGGGTGATATTTTTTATTTATTAATCAAATAATTTTGATCTTTGGGAAGTATTCTTTTATTTATCATTTCTGTTTACGAGAATAAATTGATATGGTCTTTTACTCATTGGGAATAACCGTAAATTTTGTACTGTCAGTGGGTAAGGAAATTACAAGAAATTGTATATAGGATATTTATTCTCAAATTAAGGTCCTCTTTTGGTAAAGTATCCAATGAAGACAATAAAGTTACAAAAGGTAATAATTTCAAAAATTCCAAATAAAGATTTTTTTATAACCTTTTTCAATTTTATGTTATTTGGGATTATTGAATTCAAATTATGGTCTAGTTATGATTAATATTATAAAACTTATTAAGGACTACAATATGCTGCAAAAGTAGCCTCTTTTATAGAAATTAATTTATTTTAAAATATTAAGACGATTGTGGGTCTATGATTCATGTGAATATTAATTAGCCCAAAGGAATGTTAATATTTGACAGAATTATATATTCATTTGCGGTAATAAATATGGGATAATTATCAAATTTCCATGTGGATAATAAATCGGCCCAAATGAAGGTTTATTATTTAATAGGATTTATTGTCTATATTTGATTATTGCACTGAGAGTACCACTTACAAATTTATATTTCTGTCCAAAGACTAAATATTAATGTTGTGTTAGGTATCTGCCGATGGAATTAACTATTGTTTGAATTATTAATCTTATTATGGGCATGTTGTTTTGTTCTATGGATTCAGTTAATCAATCTACTTATATGATTTCTGTCAACATTAATTTAGTTCTTATGCTTAAAGATAATTTTAAGGATTGGAAAGAGAACGTGATAATTGTTCTCGGCTGCATGGATCTTGACCTTGTATTAAGGACTGAACAACCTTCTTTTCTTACGGACAAAAGTTTCATTGAGGAAAAATGGGACATTGAGAAGTGGGAACGTTCAAATCGCATAAATCATATGATCATGAAGCATAGGATTTCAGAAACCTTCAGGGGGATATGTTTGAAAAGGTTACTAGTGCTAGTGAGTTTCTTAAAGAAATTGAAAAACGTTTTGTAAAAACGATAAGGCTGAAACAAATACGCTTTTGTCGAACTTAATTTCAATGAAGTTTAAAGGCAAAACAAGCATAAGAGAGTACATCTTAGAGATGTCAAATATTGCTTCAAAACTAAAAGCACTAAGGTTAGAGCTATCTGAAGATTTGCTTGTGCATTTCGTTTTAATTTCTCCTCCGACACAATTCAGTCAATTCAAGGTCAATTACAACTGTCAAAGGGATAAATGGACTCTTAATTAGCTCATTTCTTATTGTGTGCAAGAAGAAGAAAGGTTGAAGCGAGAACAGGCTGAAAGTACTCACTTGGCTAATACCTATCAAGACAAAATAAGAAGAAAAAATCAGGCTTCTTATTGTTTCTTTTGTAGTAAACCTAGACATATGAAGAAGGAATGCACTAAGTATCATGCTTGGTGTGTAAATAAAGGCCCATTTCATAATTTTGTTTGTTCTGAGGTTAATTTAGTTTCAGTACTAATACACACTTGGTGGCTAGATTCGGGTGATACTACCTCACATAAGTGTGTCAATGCAGGGTTGCCTGAGTTGCCGAAAGCCAAATAATGCTAAAAGATTCATCTATGTGGGTGATGGCAACTCAGTTATAGTTGAGGCAATAGGATTTTTGATTATTGTTAAAGACAGGATATTATTTGGATTTGAAAGAGACATATACAGTACCGTCTTTTAGACGGAATTTGGTTTCTATTTCTATATTGGACAAATTTACTTATTCTTGTTCATTTAGAAATAATAAGTTTAGTCTTTTTCTAAATTCAAATATTGTGGGTATGGGTTCCTTGTCTTTTTATGATAATCTATATTTACTTGATACTATTGCATCTTTTAATGAAACTTTGTATGTAGGTTTAAGTGGTACGAAAAGAAAATTAACCAATGAGAATTCTACTTTATTCTGGCATAAGCGTTTAGGATACATTTCTAAACAAATAATTGAACGACTTATGTCAGATGGAATTCTTGATTCTCTTAATTTATTAGATTTTCAAGTCTGTATTGAGTACATTAAAGGAAAACAAACAAATATAATGAGACTAGGTGCCAATATATCTTCAAGCATCTTAAAACTAATATATAAGGACATTTGTGGGCCATTTTCTACGGCTTCTTGGAATGGTCAACAATATTTTATTACGTTCATATACGATTATTCTCGTTATAGTTACCTTTATCTCATTCATGAGAAGTCTCAAGCATTGGACGTGTTTAAGGCATATAAGGCTGAAGTTGAGAATCAACTTGACAAAACCATTAAGGCTATCAGATCTGACTATGGTGGTGAATACTATGGTAGATATAATGGATCAGGTGTACAACGTCCAGGACCATTTGCCAAATTCCTAGAAGAGTGCGGAATCGTCCCACAATACACAATGCCAGGTACTCCTAGCATGATTGGTGTTCCTGAGAGACGAAATCGAACATTAAAGGACATAGTGAGAAGTATGATTGCTCATACTACTTTACCTGATTCACTCTGGGGTGAGGCACTAAAGACAGCAGCATATCTTCTTAATAGAGTACCAACAAAGGCAACAGTTAAGACCCCTTATGAATTATGGACTGAAAAAAACTCAATATTAAGCATTTACACATTTGGGGTTGTCCAGCTGAGGCAAGGCCTTATAGGCCAAATGAAAGGAAACTGGACTCAAGAACAGTTAGCAGTTATTTTGTTAGGTACTCTGAACGGTCTAGAGGGTATAAGTTTTATGATCCCACAATAAGGTCATTCTTTGAGACGAGAAATGCCCAGTTCTTTGAGGATATTGAGTTTGGAGGGGGAAATAAAGTTAGAGACTTTGTCTTTGAAGAAGAATCTGATTCTCTTCCCATGATGGTTCTTGACAATAATCAGGATCAGGATTATATTCCTGATGTTGTTTAAGAAACAATATCAGAATTACAAGACAATGTCGAGAATCTCCCTAATCAAGTTATACCTGAAGAGCAAACTCAACAACCTCAAGAGCAAATGCCATTGAGGAGATCCAGAAGAGAAAAGAGAAATGCAATTTCAGATGATTATATCATCTTTCTCGAAGAACATAAGGATAACACTGGAATGGTGGAAGATGATCCAATCAACTTTCATCAAGCCATGAAGAGTTCTAATTCTCAAAAGTGGATTGATGCCATGAATGAAGAGGTGAAGTCCATGAAAGCTAATGATGTTTGGGATCGTGTTCCATTGCCTGAAGGTACGAAACCTCTTGGTTGTAAATGGATATTTAAAACCAACAGGGATTCGAAAGGTGATGTAGAAAGATATAAGGCTCATCTTGTTGCAAAGGGTTTTACTCAAAGAAGGCATCAATTATAATGAGACTTTCTCTCCAGTTTCATCGAAAGACTCATTCAAAATAATTATGGCATTAGTGGCACACTTTGACCCTGAGTTACATCAGATGGATGTAAAGACTGCGTTTCTAAATGGTGACATTGATGAAACAATTTATATGGTGCAACTAGAAAACTTTGTATCGGGAGATTCAAAGAACATGGTTTGCAAATTAAAAAATCCATCTATGGACTTAAGTAGACTTCTCGTCAATGGTATCACAAATTTCATCAAGTGATTCTCTCATTTGGTTTTGAGATGAATGTTATTGATGATTGTATATACCATAAGTTTAGTGGGAGTAAGTATATTTTTCTGGTTTTATATGTTGATGATATATTGCTTGCTAGTAATAATATAAGGTTCTTCCACGAAACCAAAAGTTTTTTTATCAAAGAAATTTGTAATGAAAGATCTTGGAAATATGTCTTTTGTATTAGGAATTCAAATACATCGTGATCGTTCTCGATGTATACTTGGATTATCACAAAAGACCTATATAGAAAAAGTGCTTAAGAGATTTGGTATGCAAGGTTGTAAACCAGGAGATACCCTTGTTTCTAAAGGAGATAAATTTAGTCTCAATCAGTGCCTTAAAAATGACATGAAAGGAAATGAAATGCAAAAGATTCCCTATGCTTCAATAGTAGGAAGTCTTATATATGCTCAAGTATGTACGTATCCCGATATTGCGTATATTGTTGGAATGTTGGGCAGATATTTAAGTAATCCGGGATTGGATCACTGGATAGCAGCCAAAAGAGTCATAAGGTATCTTCAGATAACAAAACATTACATGCTTACCTATCGGAAGTCAGATCAACTTGAGATCATTGGGTATTCTAATTCTGATTTTGGTGCATGTCAAGCTATGTTTACCTGCTTGCTGGAGGAGCTATTTCTTGGAAGAGTGCTAAGCAGACACTCATAGCTTCTTCCACCATGGCAGCTAAATTCATAACTTTTTTATGAGGCATCCAATCATGGAATATGGTTGCGGAATTTTGTCACAGGGCTGCGCATTATTGATAATATTGAAAGACCACTTAAGTTATTTTGTGACAATCAGTCTGCAGTATCATATTCAACTAACAACAGGAGCTCATCTAAATCAAAACATATAGAGATCAAGTTCTTTGTTATAAAAGAAAGAGTTTAGAGTGATAAAGTTTCGGTAAAGTCTCTATAGAGCATATTGGGACAAACTCTATAGTTATGGATCCACTTACTAAAAGCTTACCGCCCAAGGTTTTTCATGAGCATGTTGCTCATCTGGGTGTTGTATCATTTAATAATATGTTACTTTAGTGGGAGTATATTTTGTTAAGGTATTTGGTTTATGTTTCACTCTATTTTGGTGATCTGATAAGGTTGGACCAGTTAAAAATAAGCATGTTTAGATCAAATTACTTGTAATTTTTATGCTACACATCCATACTTGATCTATGTCATTTAATTATGTTGATGTATATGACCATAGATGGGTTTAGTTACGATAAATGTAATGAAAATCGACTTGATCCTATATTAACATTAATTAATGGATGAAATTATTATTTTAGAATAATAGCGTATGTTATTTTGGAGCTCATAAGGTAATATACAATTATCTTTATATATATAATCCAAGTGGGAGATTGTTGGATTTTGGACGTATATATACAAGTATATAATTGTATCATATGCTAATAATAAGGTTTGGGCCTAAATTAAATTGATCTATTAAAGTTAAAATTAATGGGTCATTAATATTTGAGATAAATATGTGGAGATACCATATATTTAAGATGAGCATGGATAAATATATGTAGATACTGTTTTCGTAATCTCTAATTTATGATGGGTTAAATTGGAATTATGAAAGATAAGGATAAATACGGTTATATGAATAAATACGGTTATGGTCCCTGAATTCGCACCGTAATTTTTCTTTTCTGGTATCCCATCATCCAGGAACTCTGGCTTTGGAGAACCGGTGCAGAATTTGGAAGATCAAAACCTAAAGAAGTGAAGAATCGTTTTGCTATTATGGATTTAGGTATACTTTTGTAATTAAATTTTATTTTCTTGATGATTTAATTTGAAGAAAGGTTTTATTGATGATGGTTTTATCATTTATATAATTTAGTTAAAGTTAAAATTTTTATTCAACATAATATGCAAAATCTTTGTGTGTCAGATAAGATAAATCAATAAAGTCTAAAAGATTAAGGATATACAAATTTAATATAGAATACAAAATCTTTGTGTGTCTGATAAGATAAATCAATAAAGTCTAAAAGATTAAGGATATACAAATTTAATATAGAACCTCAAAAATATAAGAGAAACTACAAATTCTTCATCATGAGTATACAACAAATTCTTGACATACAACAAGATCTTCACCAATAGTAGAATACAAAGAATAAGAAAACCTCCACTTTTTCCCTTTTACATCAAACAAACTCGGATCATCTTCATCATCGAACAATGCTCTTTATTAAACGGAATCAACAATCTCCAAATGAGAAACACATCTAATTAGGAATTACTACGATCTTTACTAGATAACAAACTTTAATTTGAACACAATTCAATTAAGAATGCCCTCAATCTTTAATTGAAACACACATTAATTAGGAATAACTTAATTTGCTAGAGAAAACATTCTAATTGGAAAGACCTATAACTAGTGAAGAGAGACTCTCCTTCCTTTAAGAGATAGAGAATGTCTCACTGCAAAACCTTACAATGAAATACATAATGACACACATAGTTCAGTTGTACTAATTATACTCTCTACAACATACATATACAACTATATATTTATAAATAATGACTATAAAATATTATACACAAACAACCTTTTGGATACGAAAAGCTAGCACTAAATATTCATTTCTGAGTATTGGAACTCTGACAAATAGATCTTTTCTTTGTCTTCCATAATTATTCTCGTATTCCTTGTATCTCTTGGATTAAGTCTATGTCTTTACGGCTTCTTATGTAGAAGTTGTACACTTTGTCACAATCATCGTATGTGGACTCCAACAATTTTCCTTTCCCAAATCATACGGAATACACTAAGATTGGTTTAAGCATCCATCGTATGAGAAGAAATATAACCCCTATAATCTCTCAATCTCGAGCCATGTGAAAACTCCTTGCAAAAGTATCCACATTATCCTGTTTATCGAATGTCATCACGCAAGGAAAATATTTCAACATATCTCCCCTTAACTTACGTATAATGTTCTCTTTTTTATAACTTCTAACACATCTCTCCGACCCATTTGGGAAAAGAGTTACAAGCTTGTTTTTTATTAGAACCATGTTTTCTTCAAACATCTCGCTAACCCATCCACTCAGGTTTCCACCTTGACATCAATCTATCTTCTAAAATTCCAACACTCAAGTCAGTGGCGAAATCAAATCAGAAAGCCACCACCTCTTTTTTCCCAAGAACATGGAGCAAGTTATATTAAACAAAACAGAGAATTAGAGAAGTGCAAACAGAAGATTAAATAGCGAAAGCAAAGACGGATACAACTTCGGGGCAACACCATACAAAAAGATTATAAGTTGTACAAATGGAACGAATTCTATGAAGCCAAGGTTGGAGATCAAGTGGGAAGTCATTTACAAATGATGCCAACTGTTAACCGAAACCATGAAGTCATTTAATAGAGTACAGCTGAAGTAATATTCCATTCCTTGCAGAAAAGGAGAGCATGGATTAAGCTCTACAGCACGGCTGCTGGGGGAAGAGTTGTCTGCTTGCACCACAACCTGCAGCTATTATCAAACCTTGTGGATTACATATAACAAAACCCCAGCCAGAAAATAAAAGAAGCAAGATGTCGAGAGAACTGGTTGATGTAGATGATGATAGCCGTGTTGGGGTCCCTCATCATACGATGGATGTGAGAAGACATGCAACTATATGGGGAATCGTAAAGACATAGAGTTATTCCAAGAGGTATGAGGAATTCGAGAAGAATTGCTGAAGACGATGAGTATTTAGTATTTTGGCTCTTGGTATTTACGAGGCTGGTTTTCTTTTCCTATATATATAGTTGTATTATGAGAGAATATAATAGGAGAGAATACAACAGAACTGAGTGTATCATTGTGTGCTTCACTGTGAGGGTTTTACAGTGAGGCTCTCCCTCTCTCTCTTAGAGGAGGGAGAGCCTCTCCTCATGGTAGCCTCTCCTCATGGTAGCCTCTCTTCATGGTGTACTTACTTTGTCCGATGTGTGTATCGGTCCTAACAGGAATGTGTTTCAGTTAGAGGTTGGCATTCCTAATTGGAGTGTGTTCCAGTTAGAGGTTGGTGTTCCTAATTGGAGTGTGTTCCTAATTGGAGTGTGGTGTTCCTAATTGGAGTGTGTTCCAGTTAGAGGTTGGTGTTCCTAATTAGAGTGTGTTTCAGTTAGAGGTTGCGGTTATAGATTTAGACAGGGTCACCATTGGTGGTGCATGTGAGAGAAGAAAAGGAAATTGTTTGTTGTGAGGAAAAGACATGAGTTTGGGTTCTTCGACAAGACCAACTGTAGTTTATTTCTTATCCTTCTCTGCCTTTTGTCTATGATTTGTAATTGGGAGTAATTTTACTCATCTCATATTTTTTGGTTGTGGTTTTATTTCAATTTGAAAGTTTCCACTTTAAATTTGTGTGTCATATATCTTTTATCCGGTATTGGTTTGCCTTGTCAAAACACACACAACTTGGTGTTTGGGGATTTTGGTTGTTAAAGTTCTAACAAGCCGGAATTAATCTGAAAAGAGACCTTGAGATCTACCAGACAGTGAATCATAGTACTCTCATCGTCCAGTAATTCTAATGAGAAGTTGAGCAGCAATGAGAGATGCCTTACCAAACCTTATTCTCTTTTGATATTGCCAAAGTGAGTCAAGCACGAGGAGAACATGTAGCAGAAAGTTAGAAGGGAAAGCACATGTTTAATTAGTCCAGCCAAAAAAAGTGAAAAAGCTGCAACCTTTTATGCAACAAAGGAATTAAGGAAGTTATCAGAAGTCCACGAGAGGGTAGCAAAACTAAACGCTTCAACTGTTGGGTGTGGAATCGAGATTGTCATCTGAAAGTTCTTGTCTGAATCTTTTGATGGCTTTCATCTGACGATGTTGAAAGGCAACGATCTGACTCACAGGGAAAGGGAAGGCGGCATTGGGCTGAAAGAGAGGGCTGAGTGGAAAGGTGAAAATGGAAATACCCATATTTGCTTACCCATCAGCCCGTTGGTGAGTGTTGCAGCCACGTTGGAGAAATCGGCCGATTCCGTGGGAATCGGCCGATTCAATCGGATCGGCGTCGCGCCGACCCGATTTCGGGCCCGATCGAGTGCCCTCGGACCGAGCTCCGGAATCGGCCGAGTTCGGCCGATTCCACCGACGAATCGGAATCGAATCGGCCGATTTAAATCGGAATCGGTTTTTTAGGAAATTACCAAAATACCCTAGGTATGATTTTTATTAAATTATTTAAGCATGGGTAAAATGGCAATTTGGATTTTAAAACCTAAAATCAAACCCGCTCCCCCGACACCGCCGCCGCTCGGTCCGCCCGCCGCCCGCCGGTCTCCGCCTCCGCCGTGCGGCCCCGACTCCGCGCTCGCCGCCGACCGGGCTGCCGACCTCGCCGCCGACCTCGCAACGTCGCCGCCCACCCGTGGGCCGGACCGAATCGGGCACGCACGAATCGCTCGCCGACTCCGCCGCCGGCTCCGGGCCGCCGACGCCTCGTCCGGCCTGGGCTGCCGACATCGCCGCCGCGAGACTCGCTGCCGACCGGGCATGTCCAGCGGCACGGCGGGGGTAAAAATCGCACGGTGGCATTCTTTGTAATTAAAGTTGACTCAGAGTCTAACTCGAGTTAAAAATAAGTAATTAATTCGAAACAATTTAAAAAAAATCTTAAAAATATTTAAAAATATCAAAAACTATAATACACAGAATAATATCAAAATAACATCATCTTAATTTTAATATATTTATATTATAAATTGTCAAACTATTATATATAACTGATTAAATTAATTTGGACCGATTCAATCGAACCGATTCCTGGCCGATTCAGACCGATTCCGATCCGATTCCGATTCACTGGAAAACCGATTCCGATTCCGATTCCGATTTATGCAACCATGGTTGGCCAGCTATAGCCGAGGCCAAGCAATCTCTATATACTTTTATCACTCTTTATTATCTATCCTCTTAGTTAAAGTGCCTCAATATTAACTAATTAAAATATAATAAAAATTTAAAAATAAATTAAATTACTATAGACTATTTCGTCATGTAATTAAGATCTACCTATATAATCAAAGTATTATCTCTAAGATATCACATGATTATAATCTATCGCATTATTAAATAAGCATTTATATATTAAATCTTGATGTATTCCTAACATAAGCGGCATATTGTTTGATATTTAGGTGAGGATTAGTAAAGAGTAAAATTCACTTACCCCCTACTTTTAGGCAAAGAATCACTTACATCCCCTCTTTTCAAAAATGATCACTTTCACTCATTGTCTTTAGAAAATGGTCAATGACACCTAATGGCTTCTAACACCGTTGAACAACAACACCGTTGAACAAATAGTTAAATATTGCTCATGCTATTGATATTGTACTATATTTTAACTTGATATTAGGAAAAAACTCAAACATGTCAAAGAAAAATATCTTCTTGTATCCTTTTGCTAACTTATTCATGTATTAAATAAATAAAAATATTATTAATAAATAGTTAAATATAGATCATGTGATTAAAGTTAGATTAAATTTTAATTTGATGTCAAAGGCAAATTCAAACACATCTTCAAAAGTTGAAGTGATATTTACTTTTAGGAAAATTGTAAAACCCGCGACTCGAGTCAGGGTTTTATAGTCGTTAGCCGGTCGGTTTAACCGTGGTTCGAGTCAGTTCAGCTTTCAGAACACGTGTGCGGGGCCGAGGCCGACCGTGTGCACGTGCTATGAGGGTTCATGTATACCCAAGTATCGATGATAGCGTCAGATACGCATCAGCAGACTAAGTTATCAGTAGATATGAGAGTATACAGTTAATGTTATTTTTTTTCATGTTGTGACCGTAGAATTAGTTTAGGCCGAATAACGCATTAGGACGCGTTAGATGGTATTCGAGTGGGTTATTAGTTATACGACATGTCATTTGGATGTTGTGTTGTTTTGTTTGATTTTATGGGATTTTTCCAAATTTTTCTGGGATTTATTCCGAGTTAGTTATTATTCTTCACTCGAGCCGGTATCAAGTCAAGTTTTATTTACAAGTTTACCACTCTTATATTTCTCATCTTCCTTCCCCAAACCCCGACGTCTTCACCACCCTCAACCCTAGCCGCCGCCCTTGACTTTTTGCCACCGCCGTCGACGCCACCTCGCCGCCGATCGACGCAGCCCAGCCCGGCCGTTCCGTCGCCTTGCCGCCTCGACCACGCCCGACCACCGCCTAGCTGTCGTGATGCCGGAAATCGCCCTCGATTTCACGGCCATTCCCGACGCTGATTCCGCCGCCGTCTGCATCGGACCGCCATCGCCGTGACGTCGAAGCTCTTCCCTCGACTTCCCCTACCTTTCCCCCTTACCTAGCACCGCCGTCGAGGCCGACCATGGGTCTGATCGGAGCGACCGACCACCCCGACCGAACTCGACGCCGCCGTCGGTGGCCATCGCCGCCGCGGCTGCCCTTGTCGTCACCACCATTGGGTCAAGCTCGCCGAGACGATGCTAACCCTTACCTCCGATTGCTCTGCCGGCGACAGTCGCCGAAAACTGCCGGCTCGACCTCTCACTCGCCTTCGTCTGTTGGCACCGATTTCAGCGCCGATCGCGAGGTGGTTTTTCCTTCTTTTTAGTATTATTATATGCATGTTGTGGTCATGGTAGCATATTGGAATTAATTTTATTAACTTCATGATTTTAGTTTAATTAATCGTAAATTATGATAAACATGTTATGATTAGCGTAGATTGTGTTGTGTGATGTAAATGCTCACTAATGAAATTGTTAGTAAACAACTGAATAGTTAATGAAATGCGTGTTAGCTAGTTAATTTATGAATTTGCATGATTTAGGTTTTGCATGCTAGTATTATGTTAAACGGATTAAATTGATTAAACCATTGTCACCTAATTAGAATAGGTATGTTTTGAAATTGGCATTAAAAGTGCTAGGTAATAAGTAACGTATGAAATCATAAAATTATTAACTTGCTTGACAATTAGAGATGTAGTGTGATTGTTGAGATGATTGTCATGTTTGATTAGATTATTGTATGCATGTGGATATATTAGTTATATAGGCGTGCATCATATATGTATGGGCGTTAGTAAATAATTATGTTCATGTAGGTTTGTTGCAAGAGCTCGCTGTCTAGGTACGAGACTGCGCTTGGAGCTTCTGATAGGTCCGTTAGGACACGCTTCTCAGGTTTTATTGCTCTACTCTATCGGTGATTTGATTTATTGATTGTAGGACGTGTCAGGTGGATGATTTATCGGACCCCACCTAATACGGGTCATCTGGTCAATTGTTTTCGGAATTAATAACCCTCGAGGATGAGATCCCTTGAGCTTGTTTTCGAAAATAAGATCCACCTCAAGTTGCCTTCGGGCCTATTATAATAAATCCCAACCTAGCCCTATAAATAGTTTTATCGAGTTTTCAGTGAGACAAGAGAAGATGAATCGACTTGCACGTGCCATGAGTGGATGTCGTGCCAATCAAAGCGGGCTCTGGATTAGTGAGCTGCCTGTTCCATTCCCGAGGGATCCTGACAACTCTACGTTTGAGCTCCTCGCACCCGGAGAACGTAGAGGTTTACGGGTACTGTTAAGTACAGTGCATGTCCAGACTTGTGATTCAAAGGGTACTAAAGGCACATGCCTGAGAGTACTCGGCCTACGTGCTCAAGGCTAGGAGTAATATGGAGGTTTGGAGAGGGCTTAGGATAAAATTTTTACGTGAAGTACTGAAAAAGAAGTGTCGAGAGCGGCACAGTACCAGATAGATCAGGATGCTGTTGAGTCAGCTGCTCAATGGCTCCTCTTTAGTAGCCCTATGAGAGTTCTTGAGGAAGATATATAATTGTTTGCTTTCCATGAGAGTTTGCTCTCATGTTCCAGTTTGATATTAGTTATTTCCGAACCAGTGACACCCATTGATGACATTTTTCTACTATATGTAGGTGAGGATGATGAATGGTGTATGCCGGCCTTGATGAAGGATTAGCGCTTGCATTGCACACACATACCTGGCGCCACGTCGACTTTTGCGTAAGATGTGATGTGATTGTATGATGATTGTGGATAGATATGGTTGTGTATATATATGCATATGTTTGTGAGGCTCGTATGTCTTGTTTTGCAAATGTTTGGAAATGTTTTGAGAAAAGCTTTAATGATGTGCGATGCTGAAGTGAAAAAAGAACCAAATGACCTGAGTATGAATTGCAGGTGGGCTAGACCCAATTACAAGATGTGTTGTTGCTTAATTCCTATTGTGGTGTGCATTATGGTTTTATATATATACCCTATAATGTGCCGTGTTTTTAACAGGTCGTCCCCTTATTGCACTTTTAGGGGAGACTCTATCTGTCTTATTCCAGGATTTTTGGAAATTTTGTTGCTATTTAAATTATTTTTGTGTGTGGCTATCATCATAACATTCACGTAATATCCTGCTAGGGTTTTACATCTCATTCATATATTGTTTGCGCATTAGCGGCGTGCTCCATCTTGAGACGTCGAGAGGGTTATGTCGTAGCCGTTTAGGTTTTGGGTCAACCAAATTAATCAGTTTACGAGTAGTTTGATCCTTTGTAGTCTGGGTTAAGAGTAAACCGGATTGGGGTGTTGCAAAAATGATGTTAAAGTACCTTAATGATGTGTCCGAGTTTATCACGTTATTCAGTTAAAATGTGGTCGAACTTTTTTTGCTAAATCATCAATATTTAATCACTTACTAGGTGTAACACTCATTCGGCCTGAAGAGCGGACTAAATCATTATATTATAATTCAAAAAATTAGTTGTTTGACTACCACATAGAGTTTTATATATGTAGATCTCAATCTTTAAGGAGGCATAAAATGGACTACACACGAGACATATAATACATGTCGAATCATACTACATAGGACATATCTTAAATTTTGAGCTCTGGAATGAGCACACTAAGCTACAAGAGGGACAACACCTCCTCTGTGACTAAGTGGGTGATTTTCTAATGCGATGACCACTTCGAGCTACACGAAGGCAACGCCCCGATGCTGCTAAGACGTTGAGTTCACCGGTTCATATATTTAGTTTTAGTGATTAGATTAGGAATCTCAATTAGTTAATGTAGATGAGTTGCAATAAATTTAATACTAGGTCATGATTACCTATTTTACATACCCCCCAAGAATAAAATTACGCAAAGGCATCATTTGATGTTAGGGCATCATACCCTAACACCCAGTCTTCATGTCGGATCTTTGCGTTGTATGAACCGTATGCTCCTCCTGCTCACGTTTCTTTGCACACACACAACTACAACCAAATATGTTTTGTGTACCTAAAGTTACTCATCGTCATGTTCCAAGACTCTAAAACTTATACATCCTCAGACGACTGTTAGTCTTCGCCCCAAAGTTTATTCACTCTACAACTATAATGATCAATAATAATTTAAACATTCAAATGCAAACATCATATCATTGACCCAATCTAATTCATAAATAGTTCATAATCAAGTTTAGGGTTCATGCCCACAAGACAATACAATCCAAATATATAATCAATAGCACAAGGCCCCCGCCACCACAAAATACAATCCAAATATATAATGAATAGCAAAGGGCGCCCGCCACCACCACTGAGTCTCCACTCCATGCACCTTTGCCAACCAACGCTACGGGATCTCACCTGTATATATATAGGAAAAATGCCAGTAATTAGATAAGTTTGATTACCAGCCTGAAATAACTACCAGTATTACAAACTAGTAAATGAGTATTATGTTACCCACAAGAAATCTTAATATACTTCAGATAAGCCTGACAAAGTTGTCAACAAGGATGACTTATTTTAAAAAGGTCGGCACACAAGCACAACAAATTCATATTCATACATAAAAACTTACTCACTCACATTATATAACACCTGTCACAGTACTTAGGTGGCAAAAGAACAGCTATGTTAATGCTACAAATTCTAAACATGTGTTATGTTATGCAATACCCTTTTACATTACACTACTTTAAGGTTTAAAGGTGTACTAGTATAATTCTTACTACTCATACATAACAGTATCCTTTTACATTACACTATTTTAAGGTTTAAAGGTGTACTAGTATAATTCTTACTACTCGTACATATCTTTCATGTTTGTAAAACTATAAACCTTTATAATAATACTTAATAGGCTTGTGTGGGGACTCGTAAATAAGTTTTTGTAGCTTAGGTTTCGAAAACCATGAAGAAATGACAACCTTGAAGTTTTGTTAAACTTGAAAAAATCTTGGATAAATGGCTTACCAGTGGAGGGATCCGATAAAATACCATTGACGCTGTCCTACGTCCAAAACTTGATAAAACTCTACATACAAAGAGCCAAGCAGTGGTGAAGCCAAGAAGTCCCACGGACCTGGATGAGTAGAGCGCCATGTCTTAGATCGACCAGCTCACCCTACATAACCTAGTAGGAGATGAAACCCGAATCAAGGTCAAATCACATCGACATGTAAAATGAGGCAAGACCTCAACACAAGCATGACACATAAGAACATGATTAACTTAATTGTCTTGATTAATGATGTGAAAATCACATTAAGTAAGCTTAATTAGGGTTTTGGTTGCAAGTATACTTAGTTGAAAAGGTCCAATATTTAAATTTTATCGAGTGGACTTAACCTGTTGATTTTTGGATGGCCCAAACTATAATGACCCTCGTTCTGAGTCACGAGCCAAGTGCTACTATATGAAACTAAGTGTCTCATAAATTAATTTTCTATTAATTTTCAAGATTTTTAAAATAAACCCATGACATAAAATTTAATATAACAAATGCTCGAAATAATCTAAGCCCCATGAACCGAACCGAAATCCCACTACCATGCAAACAATCTAGAAGTATAATAACATATAAGAAAAATCAAAAGTCTAATAACAGAGTTTTCCAGTTGTCCCGACTCTACCCATCCTTCCATGCTCACACCAGCAGTGATAATTCCGCTTTAGTGGTAAAAACACTAAGTCATATAATTACAAGAAACAAGCTAATATATTCCACAACATTTGGATTTTAATCTTTTAATGATTATGAGCCTATGCCAAGCTCTTATTATGCTGGGAGGGTGGCCACCCATCCAGCTACAATCCCATGTATGTGCACATACGCTACGTGGCCCTCGGCATGTAGTTATCGATATTTTCTATTGACTCACCCTCTCAGTATCACAAATGCATAAGCAGTCGTCTTGCGTTACTACACCTTGTCACCCCTATTGACATTGGGGCAGGTATTTTATCTTTCAAGAATTTTAAGAGTGCTATCATGTGTCAGACTAAGTTAATTCTTTGACCCTAGTTGCGCTCAGCGCATGGTGGTCAAATGTGGGCTCAGGTTGACCAAGACTCCTAAATCGAAATATATAATTTTAAGGGTGGTTGCTACCCCGTGTCGGACTGAGCCAATTCTTTGACCCCGGTTGCACTCGGCGCATGGTGGTTGAATGTGGGCTCAAGCCGACCAAGACTCCCAAATAGAAATATATAATATTTCAAGTAATTATACGGACCTGAAATTTTGATGAGGCACTCGCAACTACGACACACAATTATAATATGAATGAAACTTCTCCAAAACCTTCCCTTTGTGAGCTAAATGTGCTCACAAATTATCAAGTTGGTGCTTTATTTACCATTAACAAAATTCTCATTTATATAGAAGAATATGTGTGGAATTTAAGAAGTCACTGCATTAAATTTTATAGAAAAGAACGTAATTACTCATAATTATATCATTTGTGTGATAACGAAAAGTCAAAAAAATTTACTATTGAAATAATACGAATGAGTCCCAATCCCAAAAATTTAATAAATAAAGCTCATTTAAAACCATTGTACTGGTACTCTAAAGGTTCAATTGATAATTTATGATATTAATTTTTGAGAATTAATTTCATTAAATATTATTTATGGTTCGTTCTAAGATTTACAAACCCCTAAACAAAATAACCTAATTATTTGTTTCAGGGTTTTACAAAAACGATGTCCAAATAGGTTCAAATTTGGACAAGTGGCCCCTGACACTCTTAAGGGTTTGGGACAAAAATCAACTGATAGCCTATGGGCCAATATGGTAAACAAGGTCTGCTAAGGTCGGGCTAAGGTGCTGGGAATAGTATTCTTGGGCCATACACCTATCTTCTTAAGTCTTGTTCATGGGCTTGGAGACTCTAAATGAGCCTGGGTAAATGGGGAAGGTTATCCAACACTGTGGGCTTGAATCCTATAAACTTTCCAAGTTCAAACGCTAAGGTTTTGGGCCTAATTGGACTCTGGAAGGTTAGACATTGGATAGGTCATTTTTGGAGCTGTCTAGACCTAATGGGCTTGGGAAAATCATAACACAAGATTTATTGCGTCAATGGCTCTAATGGTTTAGGCAAATGTTTTTGGACAAACCCTAAGGTCTTGGTAAAATTTCACCTCAAATGAGCCAGGTTTTCGGATTTTACATCCAAAGCGAGAGAACTATGGTTTCACCCTGTCTTTTGCATACTCCACAATACTGGATTAATTAACCACATAAATGATTTTTAATTACTACCAAAATTTACATATTTTTATGACAAAATTATTGAGTCTTTATGTAAATTTTACAGATTTTATTAACATCGTTTAGTAGGCAAACCATAGAGTACAATCTCAGAGCATGACAAGGCATAACAACAACACAACAAACACATCTCTCGATTAGGGAGTTTGTTCAAGCTCTTAAAGTGGTTGTCTTAGTGTAGTAATTTTACAGGATCAAGCTAACAAGTAAAGCTAAAAATGTGCATAGAATGGATATTAAAAAATTGTCAAAACTTGTAGTAGGAAAAGCAAAAGTTGGTGGTTCAAATCCCAATGACTAATATTCTTAAAGAGGCTATGAAAGCCTATAAATAGCACTTTGGGGAGTGTATTTTGAATACTTCTTGCTACCATCTTGCTATTCTTGTGAGTCTACGTTCTTTTAGATCAAAATTAGGAGGACAAGTTTGTGCTAGGAAGGGATACCTTTAACTTGTATTATAGATGCTTTGATTGTACTAAGAACAGTATATTGTGGAGAGGTTAACTCAAGTGTGTTTGAGCTTCATGTGAGCTCTCAAGGTGTGGTAGTGTGTGTGACACATCTTGCTTGAGGAGAAGAGGTGCTTGGAGAAGGTGTAGCTTCCAAGATTGTGAAGCTTCAAGAGTGTTTGGAGCATTGGAGAGAGCTAAGATCCTTGACACTTAGTGCTTGTGAAGGAAGGCTTGTTGGACTAAGAGTAATTGGAGTGCAAGCTTCCTTGGCACTTGTGGGCTGCTTGTGATGGAGTCCTACCTGTGTAGATTGCAAGGTTAGATGTTGGTTGTTTAGTGGAGCTACTCATTAAAGGATATGGTGAGTTAGAAGAGAAGACGCACTAATTGAGAACCTCTTGAAAAACTTATTTGTACCTCTCTCTCTCTCTCTCTCTCTCTCTTGTGTGTTTATGTGTAATTGATGCTGACTTGTTTGCACACTTACTTAACTCCCTTGTATTTGACGTATTCACTATTGGGAATTAAGTGACACAAAGTTCTAGGCCGCTTTATTACTTATATGGTTTGACTTGTTTACTAGCACATGTAGCAACTTAGAATTGAACTTGGAGTGCTCTTTACACACACAAAGACCCTTCTATTTGTGATCTCATTACCTATTTGCCTTGCTAGTTTATTTGTTCTTACTTTCTTATTATATCACTTCCACATTTGTCTATTCTTGCAAACTACTTTGGCCCCTAAGGATAGTGGGGATCTAACTATTAGTTAAGTGTTTGTAGTTAGCTCTCTTCAACTTTAGGTTTCTGCTTTCAATTAATATTGGAGCTCCGGTTAGGGTAAGATGGAAAACAAAGCAAGAAAAACTGAGGGGCTTTCGACTACATGACCACCATACTTCAATGGATCTAACTACAACTATTGGAAGACTAAAATGAGAATCTTCTTATCCACTAATGATTTTTTGAAGTGTGGCAAATATGAAGTGTCCAAAATGGAGGAAGGAGAGACTATTTATGCTATGTGTAACCAGTTTTAATGACATCATTGAAAGTCTCAATGTCTTGGCAACGTCATTGGGAAGGTGGAACTCAACCGAAAGTTACTACTTTCTCTTCGCAAGGAATGACACCTCAAGATGATAGCAATTGAAGAAGCTAAAGACCTTGCCACCATGACCATGAGGGAGCATTTTGGTTCTCTCATCACTCATGAGCACACCTAGCAAATAGACAAAGAGGAGATGAATCCAAAGAAGAATAAGAAGCCTAAGGATCCTCTTGCAAGAAGAAGATGCCTAAGGATCCTCATGCAAGAAGAATATAAGGACCTAAATGAGGAGATGTCTCTACTCACAAGAAACTTCAAGAATTTCTTCAAGAAGAAAATAAGAGCCAACACCTCAAGAAGACATGAGGAAGAAAGAAAGGAGATGAAGAAGTCTAAGGAAATGAAGGAAAACACCAAGGATAAGATGTGATACCACAAATGCAAAGGGTTTGGACATGTGATGCATGATTGTCCAACCGAGGATAAGAATCAAGACTCAAAGGGGGAAGAGTGTTCTTCAAGCAACTATGGATTTGGAAGATGAAGGAAGTGAAGATTTTTAGAGGGATTTTACTTCATGGCCATAGAAGAAGAAAAAGGAAGAAGACTTTGAGAGAACTTTTGAAGAACTCTATATGGAGTCAATTTGTACGGCCCGGAAAAACAAGGAGTTTAGAGAACAACATAAGCCAATCAACAAAGAGAAAAAAACCCTTGAAGAAAAACTTAAATGTAGGGAGTTGAGCTCAAGCATTCCAAGGCAAGGGAACAAAAGCTTCAACAACATCTAGCCTCCAAGGAGAAGGGCATCAACAAGATTCTTTGATGGTCTTAGAAGCTAATCAACATGCTTCTACAACAAAAGAGACCTCTTTGCAACCTTGGGTTAGGGGCACAACCATGATGGAGAATTCAACAAACTCCTCAATGTTGTCAATGCCTCCATTCCACTTGGAGAAGACTTCACCAAAGAGGCTAGCACTTCAAAAGTTTCAAACCAAGGGAAGGAGCCCATGGTTGCTCAAGTGAAGAAGATGCCCAAGTTCCTATGAGAAGTAAATGAATTCCTAGGAGAATGGAGAAGCCAAGACTTGCCCCAAGGAAAGGGAACATGTGAGATCTCTCAACTTAGTATCACATCTAATACCTACTAGGGTAAGATCCTGTTTATAAGTGAGAATGAACTATAGATCTTCAATTTCGATTAACTACTTTTTAAGAGATGACATAGCTCATTAGTTTCCACTATGCGTTAGGTTGTTATAGAAGGTATCACAGTAACTTAAGAGATGACATATCTCATTGGATAGGTTTTAGGTCATGGGCCAAAAAAAGTCATGAATTAGAACTAGCGACGGGCTAAGTGCAGGAATTTTGAGGACAAAATTTCCGAAGGTAGGTGGGTTGTGAGATCCCTCAACTTAGTCTAACATCTAATACTTATGGAGAAAGATCTTGTTCATAAGTGCGAATGAGCTATAGATCTTCAACTTAGTTAACTACTTTTGAAAAAATGACTTATTCTCATTACGTTACACTTTGGGTCGGGTTGTTTCAAAACAAGCCATACCTGCATGATACCATCTCTCACGCTTGTGACAAAGTTGGGCACATTCAATAGACATGTAAGTGGAAGACCCTTATCCAAAAAGGGAGAGGAAGCTAGATTCCTAAGGAGACAAGACACAAGAAAGGTATAGACCTTTCAAAATTTTCAAATACAATTTTCGAAAGGGTCAATAAAGGTCCAAGATGATTCAAATCATTTCAAAATGGTTTTACAACCCTCACTTTGTTGAATCATTTTATTGATTATCAACAAGTGTGGATATATTCAAATTATTTTGTATATACATATGTACATTTGGGGAATGTTTTCAAAAATATTTTTTATCATACTTGAGAGAAGCTACAAAATATAAAGTGATCCAACATGTCTAAACTTACTCATTTGGAGTTCAGGAACTTGAAAAACCAACATGTTTGCTCAAGTATCAGTTTCCCCGAGTTTGGGTGGTGATCGGTTGATCAAACCTATGAACTTAACTTGAATTCTATTTCCGAAAGTTCGATTGACGATCGGTCAATTGTTTGGCTCCTGAATGAATTGGGAAAGTTGATAGTCTTAAAACCCTAATCCCGACCGAATGAAGCACTCACTGGAACTTATCGATGTGGCCACCTGACTCATCTCCGTTGCCTAGCCACCATAGCTCAGGCTATTGCAACTCACCACTGCCAGATCTCCTTGCCTGAATGAGTCCCAATCTTCTTTGGAAAGCTTGACCGATTGGTGTGGCCAAAACTGATTAGTGTTGAAGGCTATTCAATTTTCCTCGGACCATGATTCTATTATGTTGGTGCCAGTTTGATCACCTTCGTGAAGTTCCCTCCAACTACCAACCATCGAAAGCTACCGTGGAAGTTGCTCTGACCAAGCTACTTCAAGAAAAGCTTTGGTCCACGATTGGTTGATGATTTTCCATTCATTTGGTAACCAAACTTATTCACTGAGACTCATATTTGTGCAATCAACAATGGCTTCCTAGTGGATGATCATGTCACTCTTGATGCTCATGGTCGGGCGTTTTGGAGAGGGAGCATCCTCTCGGTCCAAACAAGCTGTGGAAGACACCAAGGGAGCCGAGTGCCCACCATATTTTTTATCAAAAGGAGTTTAAGAAGGTAGATGTTGACAATATAGTGGTGGTGCATAAAAACCAAGGCAATATGGAAGTGTAATGACCTGCCCGTTCCGAGCCACGAGCCAAGTATTACTATATAAAACTAAGTGTCTCATAAATTAATTTCCTATTAATTTTTAAGATTTTAAATAAATCTGTTACAATAAATTTAATATACAAATGCTTGGAATAATCTAAGTCCCATGAACCGAACCAAAATCCCACTAATATGCAAACAATCTCGAGAAAAGAATAGTCCAATAATAGAGTCCTCCAACTGTCCCGACTCTACCCATCCTTCCATGCTCATACCTGCGGAGACAATTCCACGTTAGTGATAAAAACACTAAGTCGTATAATTAAATGAAACAAGTCAATAAAATCCTTATTATCTTTTCAAGAGTCTTTTAGTTGTTATGAGCCTATGCCGAGCTCGTTATATGCTGGGAGGGGTGGCCAACCCATCCAACTACCATCCCATGCATGCGCACACACGCTACGTGGTCCACAGTCTGTAATTACCGATATTTGCCATTGACTCACCCTCTCGGTATCACAAGTGCATAATGAGCCGTCTTGCACTATTGCGCCTTGTCACCCCTTTCGGCTTGAGGGCAGATGTTCAATCTTTCAAAGGGTGTTGCCTTGTGCCGAATTGAGTCGACCTCGGTTGCATTCCAGCGCATGGTGGTCAGATACTCAAGTCGACCAAGACTCCCACATAGTAATTTTAAGGGTGCGGCCCTGTGTTGGACTAAGTCAATTCCTTGACCCCAGTTGCACTCGGTGCATGGTGGTCGAATCTGGGCTCAGGCCGACCAAGGTTGCCAACAAGGGAAAATACAACATTTTAAATAATTATACAGACCTAGAATTGTGATGAGGCATCCACAACTACGACACAAGATCCTAATATAAATGTAATTTCTCTAAAGCCAAATGTGCTCACAAGCTATCCAGAGGATGTTTCATTTAACAATAGAACTCTCTTTTATATAGAAAAATATATGTGAAATTCAAGAAGTCATTATATTAAATTTTATTAATATGTGTGGAATTTAAGAAGTCATTATATTAAATTTTATAGAAAAGAACGTAATCACTTATAACTATATCATTTGTGTGATAATGAAAAGTCAAAAACTTACTATTAAGTGAATACGAATGAGTTATAAATGATATTGATTCTTAAGAATTTATTTAATTACATATTATTTATGGTTCATTTTAAGATTTATAAAACCTTAAATAAAATAACCTAATTATTTTTTTCAGGGTTTTACAGGAAGACATGGAGAACTATTTTAGATGTTTCCAAGCTCTTGTGCAAACTCATAGCTGGGAGGTAGCCTTCATGGCCACTCTAGTGATAAACATTGCTCTACCAAAAATCAAGGAGTTTTACTTCACTTTGGTAAAGATCAACAAAGGATACTACAAAGCCAAAGTGAACAAAAGGGACTTTCACTTGAGGTCAAACAACATTGCACAGCTGTTGGGTGTGCTAGATGATGGAGACAAAGCCTACTTCGACAATGTGCAATTGAAACACCTCTTGACTAAGTTTGTGAGTAGAGAAGAATTAAATGGAATCGTGGTGAATTCCAAGATAATTCTCTCCAATCCGATGGAGGCACGTGATCTCCCCAAGATGACCTTGGTGTTCTGGCAAGTTGTGGCCACCAACATCCTTCCCCAAATTGGCCACTGTTAGACTATTTTCAATAACATGCAAGTATACACGGTCGAAACAAGTAGTATGATGATAAATTAGAGTATCGTTCCCACAGAAAGATGAATTTCCTTAAATTAATTAAAGAAAATAAATTTAAGAACAAAACAGAAATAATTAACTTAACGGAATCTAAATACTAACTTAAATAAAAAACAAAGTTAAAATTATAAAACTCGTTCTAGAGTCGAATTTCCCTTAATATGAATTTAATCTTCATCATATCTTACTCTTATCTTTTATTGTGAGATCCCTCAACTTAGTCCCACATCTAATACCTACTAGGAGAAGATCCTGTTTATAAGTGGGAATGGACTATAGATCTTTAACTTTCGGGGTACCCATTTCAAAGAAATGACTTAGCCCATTATGTTGCACTTAGCGGTCATCACAACGTTGGCTGGGTCGTTACAAATGGTATCAGAGTCGACCTGGTTCCGTGTTAGATGGTGGGCTGGATTAGAAATGTTGGCTAGGCTGCCGGTCACGGGCCAGAAAGGTCGTGGGCTGGGGCTAGCAACGGGCCAAAAATAGGCATTTCAGGGACGAAATTCCCTAAGGTGGGTGGATTGTGAGATCCCTCAACTTAGTCCCACATCTAATACCTACTGGGAGAAGATCCTGTTTATAAGTGGGAATGGACTATAGATCTTTAACTTCCGGGGTACCCATTTTAAAGAAATGACTTAGCCCATTACGTTGCACTTTGGGCTGGGTCGTTACAAATGGTATCAGAGCCGACTTGGTTCCGTGTTAGATGGTGGGCTGGATTAGAAACGTTGGCTAGGCTGCCGGTCACGGGCCAGAAAGGTCGTGGGCTGGGGCTAGCAACGGGCCAAAAATAGGCATTTCAGGGACGAAATTCCCTAAGGTGGGTGGATTGTGAGATCCCTCAACTTAGTCCCACATCTAATACCTACTGGGAGAAGATCCTGTTTATAAGTGAGAATGGACTAGAGATCTTTAACTTCCGAGGTACCCATTTTAAAGAAATGACTTAGCCCATTACGTTGCACTTTGGGCTGGGTCGTTACAAATGGTATCAGAGCCGACCTGGTTCCGTGTTAGATGGTGGGCTGGATTAGAAACGTTGGCAAGGCTACCGGTCACGGGCCAGAAAGGTCGTGGGCTGGGGCTAGCAACGGGCCAAGAATAGGTATTTCGGGGACGAAATTCCCTAAGGTGGGTGGATTGTGAGATCCTCAACTTAGTCCCACATCTAATACCTACTAGGAGAAGATCTTGTTTATAAGTGGGAATGGACTATAGATCTTTAACTTCCGGGGTACCCATTTCAAAGAAATGACTTAGCCCATTACGTTGCACTTTGGGCTGGGTCGTTACAAATGGTATCAGAGCCGACCTCGGTTCCGTGTTAGATGGTGGGCTGGATTAGAAACGTTGGCTAGGCTGCCGGTCATGGGCCAGAAAGGTCGTGGGCTGGGGCTAGCAACGGGCCAAAAATAGGCATTTCAGGGACGAAATTCCCTAAGGTGGGTGGATTGTGAGATCCCTCAACTTAGTCCCACATCTAATACCTACTGGGAGAAGATCCTGTTTATAAGTGGGAATGGACTAGAGATCTTTAACTTCCGAGGGTACCCATTTTAAAGAAATGACTTAGTCCATTACGTTGTACTTTGGGCTGGGTCGTTACATTTATTCCCTCGGATTGTCGATCTAGGATAATTATATGACATGGTGGCTCCCGCTCCTTCATGTTTCTATTATTTTGCCTCAATTTCTACCTCCCGGTGATAATTGATTAATCAACAAAATAACGCATTAAGAATTGCCTTACAACCACATACGGTGTTGTGTATCTTCCGACAACAATGACAAACAAGTCAAAAGACTCGTCGTATGATGAATTATGAATGACTAATCTAATTAATTTCTCCCGAAATCTAATTAAACCTCATGATCTAAGATATAGGCGATCAATCTATTCTTAGCATTAAGAATATGATAATTCAAACGATCCGATTGAATAAAAGAGTAAGAGCTTGAAATAAATTCAATTTAATCATGTTAAGTTACATTCTTCTCTAGAACGAAATAAAAGACTACTCCATAATAAAAATAGAAAACATTATAAAGAAGAAACTAATTTTTATTATAAAAGAGAAAGAAATTACAAAAACTAAAACTACTTCTATTACTAAACTCCGAAGCCAAGAGATGAGATATGATCAACAACAAATGACCACCCCTTTATATAGAAGTGGAGATACAAGAATTCGAAGAGGGTGTTCACAAATCGACGCAATCTAATTAATTATAATGTCCCTTTGAGTTTCCAACTGTTCGACTCTATTGAACACCATACATTGTAGCCATTGGGTGGCGCCAAGTGTCATGACTAATCAAATCCAAAGCTTAATTTATTCATCTTTTCTGTATTAAAACATCAAAGTTAAGCATATATAATAAAATATTAATTAACTAAAATAATAGAGTAAAATATTACTTAATTAATAATATTTATACGTGAGAAGTACAAAATTATATTAAAAACATGGGTAAATATTATATATTTTAAACGCTTAACAGCCACCATAGTGATCTTTCTTCCTACACGGTGTATACCCTTTGGAGGATTCTTACCGGGAAAAGAATCAACTTGTCATCCCTCATCCTCAACCACTTGTGGAGGTGTCAAAACCAAAGGAAAACATGCCTAACCTATGGATGACTCCTATTTGCTGCCCTCTTCTGAGCATTCAAGGACTTAGAGGGCAAGATCACTTCCACCCTTCCCTTCAAGACTGTGAACTACAATAGCATCTACTACAACCTAATCTGAAGGGAGAATAAGAAGATGAAGATTGACGATGTATCTACCGTGAGGGAGGAGCACATCCCAAATGTTCTGAATGATTATTGTTTTGGGGACAACCTTGAGATTCATGATGAGAAGGCATCAACACCAAAAGAAGATGAACCACAACCTCCACCTCTTCAACCAAGGAACATATGGACAACCTTGGATGATCTCTCTGCCCATGTGGATAACATGCCCATGTGCATGGAAGATATGCATCATGACGTTAAGGACATTAGGAGGGATTAATATGTCTTCATGAGAAACCAAGAACTACTCATTTACAACATGGGCACATACCTTGGATTCCCTCTTGATGGGTATACATACCACTACCCTCTGCATCTTAATTTACTCCACATGATCCACCTAATGGAGATGATGGTGAGACTTAGCCCTATCCGTATGTACCTTCTCCTTTGTGCACCAATGACTAAATCAACCAAGGGGGAGAGTGTTATTACGTATTCTATGAGGATAAATCTAAGGGGAGTATGCACCAATGTAGGGTACTATTTGAGAGTAGTTATCTCATTGACTAAACTTGTAATATTTTGAAAATGAATGAGAATGACTAACTCACTTTAGAGTTGTCAAGCTCTAGTTTTCTATAGGTTGTATGACATGAGCATCATGATCATGGCATTCAATCATTATATCTTGCATTGTTTTAAACTACCTTCTTGTATAGGGAAGGAGCAATAAAGATGTAAGGATTCAATGTGAACAACATGAAGACCTAAATGTATGAAGATCAAGTCAAGCTCAAGGGAGCACTTCATCAAGATTAGCGCCAACAACTTAGGGAGTTCACAACAAATAGAAATTACAATCATAAAAAAACAGAAGAATGCCAAACCTTGTTTTGATATGACAACACTCAAACTCTCTAAGGACGAACAAGAGAAAGCAAGTAGTCAACTTTGATCAATTTCATCTCAAAAGGCTTTAGAAGTGTTAAAGTCATGGGGACTTTAGTAGACCTAAAAGTATAAAGATCAAGTCAAGCTCAAGAGAGTGCTTCATGAATATTGGGGCCAACAACTTAGGGAGTTCACAACACATAGAAACTATTATCGTCAAAAAATAGAAAAATGTTGAACTTTGTTTTGATATGACAACACTCTAAACTCTCTAAGGATGAACAAGGGAAAGCAAGCAACCAACTTTAATCAATCTCATCTCAAAAGGCTTTTGAAGTGTTAAAGTCATGGGGACTTTAGTAGACGTGTGGTTAGGACTTTGGCAATCGAAACATGGAGGTATAGGCCATGGAAGATGGAGTTTCAATCCTTGACAGACCTTCGGTCATGCGTTCAGCAATGAAAGACTTTAGGATTGGTGTGAATCCGGAGATAAATAACCTTCGTTACCCTTTGGTCGAAGGTTCTACAACCAAAGATAGAACATTGAAGATGAAGTGTTAATGTGTCAGAGTTAAGAAATTGTTTGATCGCACATTTCACTATGAAGGAGATCTTTGGAAAAATTTTAGAAACCAATCAAGGAGTTCGAAAGCTCATAGTAGATTGGTGAAGTTTGAGAATATGGTCTGGCATACATTCGGGAGGAAGTTCTACGAACAAAAATGATGTACCTAGACTTAAGTGATTGATCGGTCATCATTCAATCAAGCATTCGGCAACTGATCGATCTAGCCATTGGAAGTAAATGTTGGTGATTCAAATCCCAATGGCTACAGTTCTTGGAGGGGCTATGAAAGCCTGTAAATAGGGCTTCGGGGAGTGTGTTTTAAATACTTCTTGTTACCATCTCGCTACTATTGTGATTCTAGAGTCACTTAGATCAAAATTAGTAGCACAAACTTGCACTAGGAAGGGACACTTATTAGTTATATTCTAGATGATTTGATTGTATCAAGGAGGGTACACTGTAGAGATGTCAGCCCAAGTGTGTTTGAACATTTTGTGAACTCTCAAAGTGTAGGAGTGCGTGTGGAGCATCTTGCTTGAGAAGAGGAAGCGCTTGGAGAAGGCATGACTTAGAAGGTTGTAAAGCTTCAGCGGTGTTTGGAGTTTTAGAGAGCTAGGATCCTCGGCACTCAGTGCTTGTGAATGGAGGCTTGTTGGATGCTTCAAAGGTGTTTGGAGTGCAAACTTTCTTGTTACTTGTGGGGTGCTTGTGTGAGAGTCTTAGGTTGGTTGTTTGTAAGGTTACAAGTTGATTGCCTAGTGGAGCTACAAAGACTTACTCACCAAAAGACTTTATGAGCTAGAAGAGAGAACATACCAATTGGGAATCTCTTAAAAAATTTGTTTGTGTCCTTTCTCTCTTATTTTCCCTCTTTGGTGTGCTTGTGTTTACTTGATTACTCGCTTGTTTGCACACTTGTTTAACTCCCATGTGTTTATCTTGTTTGCTATGTGAGTTAAGTAACACAAAGTTCTAAGCCACTTTATTACTTGTATGGTTTGACTTGTTCATCAATACAAGTACCAACTTGAAATTTAACTTGGAGTGCTCTTCATGCACACACAACCTTCTATTTGTGATCTCATTACCTATTTGCCTTACTAGTTTATTTGCTTTTACTTGCTTATTATATCACTGTACTTGTCAATTTTTGCAATCTACTTTTGCCCCTAAGAATAGTGGGGATCTAACTATTTTTTGAGTGTTTGTAATTAGCCCTCTCCAACTTTAGGTATGCTCCTTCACCATTTACTGGGAGGATATCAAGTAATACCTTTCATAGACCAACTTTTGGTTGATTGCTTAAACCATGCCTTCCATTTAGTAGCATCCCTCACTAATTTGTTCGCGATTTAATCACAAATTCTTCTTGCATTTGTTCTATTTTAGCATCTCTCACTAATTTTGATACAAACATGTTAGCTTCATCTACCAATGTTAAAATTTCAACAACCATTGAAGTTAATACTTCGATATTAGCTATGTCAAAGGAGAGGAACTCCTTTGACATAGCTAATATCGAAGTATTAATGAGTGTGAGGGAAGGAAGCCTAGAAGATTGTTGAGAAGAAGGGCAGAGATTTGAGTTTAAAAGAAAAACGTTAAGAAGAGTAGTAGGGAGAAGAACAAGTATCATTCCAATCCCAATAACTAATCACAAGTGGTTCCCTCAGGATATTGTATTTTCCTCTTTTTATTACAATTTCCTCTCCTAAGCAAAAATTGAAACTCAGATTTTCAGCTTTCTTTCTAATTTACAAATGAAGCAACTTAAAGAAAAATTGAAGAACCCTTACTTAACCGTCTATTTACTACCATGCCACTATTTAAACAATTTCTATTTTACTGTAACATCTTCCTTTTCTTGCTATTCTTGTTTCCCATTCTTTTTCCCCATGCCACTTTTTATCTCTTTACTCCCTTTTTATGCTTGTGTGTGTGTGTGCTTTTTTTTTTTTTGCCAAAGCAATTTAATGTGCACCCTTTGTGAACTTTGTCTTTTATGGTATTTTAAGAAGTTATATTGTGTCTTTTGAACAAGACTTTTCATGTATCCATAATTGTTAAAGTGAGTCTTGACTAAGACAACTCACCTCTTAAAGAATTTCAGTTGCTTAATTTGAACTTGTCTGAACTCAATATTCATTCTCTTCTAGGGTCTTATCAAAATCATGTCTCTAGGATAATTATGCTTGACAAGGATCACTTCAATATTTCTAGTTCTGGCATTTACCTACTTGCCTAAATTCGGAAGACACTAATTAGTCATCAAATACATGCACTTAGCTTTGTAGGAGTAAAACATATCAAGATTTTAGGGGACTTTGACCATGAGGTTCTATTGTTTTTATTTCTATATATATTTTTCTCATTTTCGTTTGTATTAATGGCTTTTTACTTTCTTATTTTTGTAATGACCTAATACAAAGTGCAACTTACCGGGCTCATATTATTTCTTCAAAAGTGGTAAATTGAAGTTGTTTAATTTGAACCTGATTTTGAACTTGTCTGAACTCAATATTCATTCTCTTCCAAGGTTTCATCAGAATCGTGTCTCTAGGATAATCAAGCTTGAAAAGGTTCACTTCAATATTTCTAGTTCTTGCATTTATCCACTTGCCTAATTTGGAGGACACTAATCGGTCACCAAATACATGCACCTAGCTTTGTAGCAATAAAGCATATGAAGATTTTAGAGGACTTTGGCTATGAGGTTCTATTATTTTTATTTTTATATATTTTATCATATTTTCCTTTCTACGAATAGTTCTTTACTTTTTCTTTTTGTAACTACCCAACCCAAAATATAAATTAATGGACCTATATCATTTCTTTAAAAGTGGTTAACTGAAGTTGAAGGTCTATAATTCATTCTCACTAATAAACAAGATCTTACTTTAGTGAGTATTAGATATGAGACTAAATTGAGGGATCTTACAATCCACCCACTTTAGAAAATTTGATCCCTGAAATTCCTAAACTTGTCCCGATGCTAGCCCCAATCCACATCCTTCTTTGGCAAGCCCACCATCGAACACAGAATCAGGTTAGATTTGATATGATTTGCAATGATCCAACCCAAAATGCAAATTAATGGTCCTATCTCATTTCTTCAAAAGTAGCTAACCGAAGTTGAAGTTTTATAATTCATTCCTACTATCTTACCTGGGTAAGTATTAGATATCAGACAAGTTGAGAGATCTCACACTTTTTTTAGTTTGTTGGTGACACTATTACTTCTGAGTTAGGCATTTATGGAGCATATTCATTTGAAAATGGATAGAGAGAGGAAGAGGAAGGGTAGAGGAGCCCCTAGTTGGACAATTGGATATCATTTACCATAATCACCCACATTTTGGATATTTTTCCGTCCTAGTTATACCCGGGAATAGTGTTGTTTATTCATACCCTTTGGGAGAATTAAAGAGTTCGCATTTGCATACTAATTCTCTATGCATTGAGCTATTGTACGAGGTGAAATAGTTTTTAAACTTTTTGTATATATTAGTTAATTTTCACATCTTTTGGTTATATTACGTTTCAATATTTAATATTCTTCTCAATATATACTTTATGCATTGTTTAGTGTTTAAAGTATACAATATTTACCTATATTTTTAATGTGATTTTGTACATCCCGGTGATAAATATTATTAAATAGGTGATAGTTTACTTTATTTTTTTAGTTAATTAATCTTTTATTAGATATGCTTAATTTTGATGTTTTAATGCAGAAAAAGATGAAACAAATTAGGCTTATGAATTGAAAGGTCATGGCACTTGGCCCCACCCAATGGTTACTACAAGGAGTTCACAAAGCTCAAAAAGGAAGAATGTTGATGGTTTTGGGGTGCCTTACTTAAAGCTTGATTGAGCAAGTCGAGGAGTTGTAAACTTGATTGGACACCAAAATTAATTAGACTACGTCGATTTGTGAACACCTTTTTTGAATTCATATATCTTATGGTCATGTCATCTTCTATAAAGGGGTGGTCATTTATTGTTTTGGATATCTCAACTCTTGGCTTAGGAGTTTAGTGAATTAATTAATTCTAGTTGTTGTAATTTTTAGTACATTTTATAAAATAAGTTCATTTCTTTTTCATTATGTTCTTTACTTTTATTATGGAGTAGTACTTCATTTCATTCTATAGAAGAATGAAACTTAACATGGTTTAATTAAATTCATTTCAACCTCTTACTCTTTTATTCAATTGGATTGTTTGAATTATCATATTCTTAATGCTAAGAGTAGATTGATCGCCTATTTCTTCAGGTTATAAGGTTTAATTAGATTTGGGAGAAATTAATTAGATTAGTTATTGATAATTCATCATACGAAAAGTTTTTTGACTTATTTATTGTCGTGGTCGGGAGATACACAACACTATATGCGATTGTAAGGCAAATCTTAATGCATTATTTTGTTGATTAATTAATTATCACAGGAGGTAGAAATTGAGGCAAAATAATAGAAGCATGAAGGAGCAGGAGCCACCATGTCATATAATTATCCTAGATTGACAATCCGATGGAATAGATGATAAAAGTAAGATGTGATGAAGATTAATTTCATGTTAAGGGAAAATTCAATTCTAGAACAAAATTTATCTTAAACTAAAAATCTCTTTTTGTTGTTATTTTGCTCTTAGTTCTATTTCCTAATATTAACATAAGTAAATTTATTTTTCTCTGGGACGATACTTGGAAATTTATTATTATATTACTTATTTCGACCGTGTAAACTTGCATGTTATTGAGTTAATTAAACATGTATATACATATATTCTTTTGTAGGGTGGATATCCTATAGGTTACTACATGTTTGCGCCTGCTACTTTTTAGATATCACTTTAGCCAATCCGCCATCAACCTTATGTGAATTTGTTAATTCAAAATTGAAACGTTCTGGACAAGTTTGCTCACTTGAGCACCCTTTGCTAGTATTTCGTATCCACAACCCTAAGCAGGTCCTTGATGCTTATCTTCAAATACAGTATGCCAATGTTGATGTTAATGCTGCTTTCACACACCCAAGTGTCATTACATTTCAGTTCAAACTCGTATTTTTTATTCATACATTCGACCTAGTTGCATAATTGGGCTCAGTCGGTACAAAATTCTTCCTGAATTGCCGTTGTATTGTCTAGAATGGTGTAAATGTCGCCAAGTCAATTGTTGACTACCATCACAAGGTAGAAGAAAATCTGGATTCTGTAGTTATCAATGGGTAGGTGTTTTTAGTTTATACTTTATCAATTAAATATTAAGGATAAAAGTGTAACTTTGTCTTTTCTTGTGATTTTTTTCCAGCCTAGTTAAGAGTTCATATGGGCAATATCCTTTAAGGTCATTCTTCCGTTCATCTCCATGTTAAATAATATACGTCCAGACAATTATTGTCTTGTATGTTGATTTTGAGTTGGATGTCTAATGTGAAGGAGGATCAGATTTGTGAAATTTTCTTATGTGATCTTCCTCGAGAATTGCATGCGTTGTCCACTCTTTGACTTGTAAATTGATCCAACTGACACTTTATATAAGGCAACAACCCTATTCTCAAAACATTGTAATGCTATCCCTGAAGTCTTTGTGTGGAATTACATATATAGTCCACTCTTGCTTTTATTCTAGCTAACAACTCTATGTAAGGCAGCAACCCTGTTTGATCTCTAAATGACTAGTTCATGTGAATGGAACCAGTAAACATCGATGTTATTATTCTGCACAAAATATAAATGAAAATAGTTCAAAAGATATTCTTATGCGCTTTGAAAAAAAATGGAATAAAATTAGATGGCTAGTGTTGGGAAATAGACGCTTCAGCGGAAACAACCCAGAAAATATTTCCCCTCAAGATGAAATGAAAACAAATATAAAATGGATAGGAGACACCAAGAAAAAAATGGATGGAAATTTTTCTCCCAATTTAGAAAAAGAAAACCAACCTACTCTATCAACTTTGATTAAGAAAACTCTTACAATCAAGTATCGAAGAAAAAAACTCTCCTAACCCAAATCAGACCAATAACAAGATCTGAAAATACAATTCTTGAGAATACAATATATGAGAAATTGAGAAAACTAACATACACCTCAAAAGAAAATTGGATCAAACTCACACCCTGGATGACGACCCTTACTTCAACTTGAGATGATGTAAACTTCTCCAAACTCTCCCTATATGAGCCAAATGTGCTCAAAAGCTCTCAAGAGGATGTTGTTTCTAACATCAGAATTCTCCTTTATATAGAAGATTATGAGTAGAATTCTAAAGGCCAACTCATTACACTTCTATCGCAAAGGACGAAATCACACATCGGAATACCAAATGCCAACCATTAGTGCGATAACCAAAAAACCAAAAACTGGTAATTGAGTTTTTCAATGTGAATGGGTGAGGGAAACTCAACAGCTAGAGCTAAAAGATTGCCAACGTTCCTACTTTGTTGCATGTTGGCAAAATTTTTACAGATGAGTTCAACATTTTTAAAAATGGAACAAATTCTGATTTGTGTATCATTGCATATCATAAAAATAACTAAACCCAATTACACGTTGTAGTTCTAAAGCACAGCTTCTTTGCATTATTTGACAAAAGTCTTAGAAGAATTGAGCACATTTGTTGTATTCACTTACCTGATTATGAATAAATAAGAAACAAATAAAATAAAGCACGACATAGTTGTATCCATCTATATGTAAAAATTAGGAGTCATTTCCATTGAGAAAACCAAATACTACAAGATAAATCCTCTCTTCTACACCATCGTATCCAACGGTTGGGTAGGGTTTCTATGTTTCACTATTGCTAAACCAAATGAGGGTTACAATTTAAGTGGACAACTACTTGTCCTTCACCAAACAAGACCCAAGTCTTCACAAGCCACTTGTCTTTCACAACACCCAACCCCGAGCCGGCTTCACGAGGCATACTTGTCATTCACCCCTTGACCTCTAGTTCTACTTCACAAACCAACCGAACACTTATAATCACAACCGGAGTGTACAAAGACCACTAGTGTAAGCACTCACCACAAGATCAGACCCGATCTTGTTTACAATAATTACTAACAAGACCAACATAATCTTTCCGACACAAGAGATATTAAAAAGTATTGTCCGATCTCTTTAGAAAGCCATTAGGTTTACACAATGAAGCTTGTCCGAAGCTTATACCCAAGTGTAGTACTTCAACCTTATTCTGAATTGTACTCTCACTTTGGAGCACTTCAAATACTTTGAATATTCGGATATGAGGCAACTCTTTCATGTGGTTCCAAGCTCCTTATATAACCACATAAGTCCATAGCTTGTGTAATTATAACAACCCAGCGCAAGTGCAAATTGATGGGTCTTGTCATCTCTCCAAAAATGATTAATCAAACAAAGATCTATAGGCATATCCACACTTATACATTAGATCTTATTTTAAGATGTGCTAGATATGAGATTATTTTTTATTGGTTATTACAACCACCCACATTTAGAAAATTTCGTCTTCAAAATTTCTTTCTTAGGCTTTTTTGGTTTCATATATTTTACCGTTCTTTCTCCAAAAAATTTTGTCCACAAAATTCTTTTCCTGGACTTCCTCTTTCTTGGTCCAGCCCATCATCTAATATAATTCTAAATTAGCTCTAATACCACCTATAACGACCTAGCCCAAGTGCAAATTGATAAGTCTTTTCATTTCTCCAAAAGTGATTAATCAAGTTGAAGATATATGGGCACATCCTCACTTATATATTTGATCTTATCTTAGGATGTGTTAGACATGGGACAAATTTTTATTGGTTATTATAGTACCATCCAATCATTTGAGCATTAATGTGGAATAGGCTCCTCCAAATTTCAACACTAAGTTCCCTCTCAAGTTTGAATCAAAATTCAAATAAGTCCAATATATTCAAAGCTGTAGGTTTCACTTGACTATCCAGTCTTCAAAAAGTTGTCCAAGAGTTTCCAACCTTTCTCCACGTCCAAGTGTACAATACCTTGACCGAGATTATGTCCAAGTCCAATAAGCTTATTTTTGTGTCCATGATTAATCTAAAATGTTATCAAATTTCTAAAATATACCAAATATAATTAAATATTAAATACCATTGCTCTAGTTCATTTGAACCAAATCATAGAGAAAATTATCATACAATCCACACGATCAATGTTGCATCATGAAAATCCGAAATGCACAAGTTTGAGACTTAACATGTCTATTGTAAAACCCAAAAAATATAATTAGGCTATTTTAGTTAAGGTTTTGTAAAATTTGGAACAAATTTTAAATATTATTTAATTAAATTAATTCTTAAGAATCTGTTTGTACATATTTATCCAAAAAATTTTATATTTATCCGGTTATGTGGATAATAATTATTCAATTATGTGACAATACTCAAGCCACTTACATGGATGACTTCCTGCATGTTACAAGAGAATTAGTCATACAGTTCCAAAACTGCCAGAGAAAGAATTGCCAGAGGAAGAGGTAGACGTTGTTCTAGAGCCGTTAGAGGAAATCAATCTCAGTCAGGAGTTATCCCAATTCTATAAAAGCCGGGTGTTATTGCTGAAGCAGGGGGCTTGGACGCTAAAAGAAAAGAATTTTGCCAGACAGAAGAAAAGCCGAGGGAGGAGCCCCTCACCGGAGATGCTCCGGTGACCCTCGCCAACACCCAATCGATCACTACCCCTGTTATGGCCATGAATCCTTGCCCAAGATCCAAACTTTCCACTTGCCAGAGCCACCGGTGAAGGAGTCGTGCTGCTTTGAAGTGTTGCCGATGTGCTGTCCGTGAGGGAGCCGAAGAAAGGTTCTGTTGCTCGCCAAAGTTTTGCCACTGGGTCATCGTGACGAAGAAGAAAGGTGGAGCTTTGATGCAGTATCCCTGGAAACGAGAATTGCTTGCCGCCTTTAGGTGATGCTGTTGTGCAGTGAAATTGCCCTCTGCTCAGCCGAGAAGTGCCCAGGTTGACACCCCTACTACATCGCTGTAACAAATGGCCGTAAAAGACCATCCGATCGTCGTGCTGCTCTGAATTGCTGTTATCAGTCATGGAGACGCATTGAAGGCTGCTAAAGTATGCTTTTTGCTGTCTTGAAGCATCAGAATTGTTCCCCTATTTAACATCGCTGCTGCTTGAAGAGAAGGAAACGTGCACCTGCGAGAGCCCAGTGTGGAGCCCTACCATGCCAAGAAAGAGTTCTATTACTGCCCATCAACGCTGTTGCCACATCTTGCTGCCATAGAGTAGCTACAAAGGATCACACAGAAGCTTGGGAGTCCACTGTCTAACCCCTTTCTCGTTGTTGACAGGAAAGGCGGAAAACAGAGCAGCGAAGGTCGGAGTTCGCTAATTTTTTCCGACCAACACCGGTCGTTCCCGGCCCCGTCGTGAGGTTCAGAGTGAAGGCGGAGAAGTGATCTACATACCCAAGCCGAGAGCAGCCGGAGTTCGTCGCTGTAGCCGCCTGAAAAAATCGGGAAGCGAGTTAGTTGCTGGCCGGAAAAGCAGAAAACAGAGCAGCGAAGGTCTGATTTTGCTAATTTTTTCCGACCAACACCGGTCGTTCCCAGTGTCGCCGTGAGGTGAAACATGAAGAAGGAGGAGTGGTCTAGAAACCCAAACTGAGTTTCGCCAAAGATCATCGCTGTAGTCGCCGAGAAAAATTGGGAAGCGAGGAAGTTGCTGGCCGGAAAAGCAGATAACAGAGTAGCAAACACCGGATTTCTTGGATTTTTCTGACCAGTGCCGGTCGTTCCCAGACCTTCCGTTGTGATCAAGTGAAGGTGGAGAAGTGATCTACAAACCCAAGCCGAGAGCCGCCGGACTTCGTCGCTGAGGTCGCCGGAAAAAATTGAGAAGTGACCGATCGGAGCAGCGTAGCACAAAAGTGCAGAAAAGTGTCTAGCTTTCCGGCATCCGACCGACCGACCAGAGCAGCCGCTGACTGTCGGACCACTGCCAAGACCTTCACCATTCTGAGATCTACAGTTTTGGGCGAACTCCGCCACCATCCAAAGCCAGAAAAGTCGCCGCCGAAGCCCCAAAAGCGCCGCCGCGTCACGCCGTAGCCGGGTCCGTTGTGCCCGTTTACTTCTGCTGCGTCCACAAAATTTGGCAGATCCGTGACCAGCCATTTACCCGCATACCCGTGACCGGATCTAGACCGTGACTGCATTCGTGACCACCCGCCACCTGAATTGGAGCTGGTGTACAGTACACCACCCGTAGACTGGCGCATGCAAAAAGAAAGGAAGCCGACGTACGCCATTCGGTCCGATCTAGCATTTGTTTGGTTTGAACCAACCCGGAACGACCTGGTTCAACATATCAACATTCTAGAAAAAATTTGAAGGCTTTCCAGACTGATCAAGGCAAATTTATCTAAAGGCAGCAAAAATTCACTGTTTTGTATAACTTGTAAAAATCAAAGGAGAAATAGTGGATTGTGAGTACTAATCTCACCGTGGACTGACTTAGGGATTCAAGTTGAACCCTAAGGAACCACGTAAAAAATTTCCTGTGTGTCATTTTACTGTTTTTGTTTCCATCGTACTATCTCTTTGCGCGACAAGGGCGCCTCGGTCCCACCAAACCTTTAAACCCGAATCACTAAGGAACCGATTCGAGGGGGCGGACGATCCCGTGCCCAAACATATTTTTGGCGACTCCACTGGGGACCAGCTAGAAGGTAGCATTGTCGTTTGAAGTTTTGTGCGAATAAGGAGGAATGGCACCGGAGACAAGGAATGCGGCACGACAAAGAAATGGTAATGAGGATAATTCATCCACATCAACTGAAAGTGGGCAACAATTTGAATTAATCATGGAAGCAAGTCAGCACATAGTGGGAAATGTGCGTGAAAGAATACAACAGCTCGAAGCAGTGTTGAATGAAGGAAATAAAGGAGGAATTACTCCAAAAAGAAACATGTTGAGCCGAGAAGATCAAAGTCCAAGAAGCAATGAAGGGGTAAACCAACCATTAGAAGGTGGACAAGTGTTTTTGACAGCAACAAATCAGCTAAGTGGAGGACAAGTACTGAATCAAGCAATTGAAGAAAGATTCTGCCAAAGTGAAGAGCGGATGCTATGAATTGAGGATATGATACAACAAGTGCTTGCCCAAATGCAACGGGCTAGTGCTGCAAACGGGAGCTCATCAAGGAGAGAAGACGACCATCCCACGCAATGTCCAACAATGGACCAACCCCTCGAGGCTAGACAGATGTCTTCAACCTCTGAAAATCCAATTGTATCTACCTCACTCCCAGCTACTGGCACAACATTGAGGGATCAAGCTAACATCCCTCACGAAATCAACAATTTGTTTCTCATTTCAAGTACTGAGTCCACCCACCTAACATCTACAACTTCAACTTCGTTGCCTGAACAGATTTGGATGCAACACTATCCCACTATGCAACCGATTCAGACTGAACATAGTTTACTTCCTCACTCAACATGGTCTCCACAACCACCGTATTACCAACCACCATACCCATACCAGTGGTATAGCCCTGCATGCTCCCAACAACTATCTTCTATGGTATTTCCACCATCAATCACCACCACGGTGCCCATCCCAACGGTACCGTCAGCAATGCCAATAAGTCAAATGTGAGTTCCTATTACAGATTTACCAGCAAGTCAGCCACAAGCCTAATTGCAAACCATGTCAGTAGCACCAATGTCAGATCTTTGTTATGAAGAGTTGAAAGCAGAAATGGATGCACAAGCCGCACTTATCACTGTATTGATTGGAAAGAAAGATAAAGAATCAACTGAAGCGACAAAGCGTCTTCAACCTTTAGCTGATGAAGTCTACACAGAGGTTTTTCCTGAGAAGTACAAGTGCCCAACCTTCACAAGGTTTGATGGAGATGGCAACCCTGAAGATCACATCACAATCTTCGAGATTGAATGCAGAACAATCTCGACAAATGAAAAGTTAAAGTTACAACAATTCCCAGCTTCTCTTAATGGCAAACCATGTCCGTTGTGCCCGTTTACTTCTGCTGCGTCCACAAAATTTGGCAGATCCGTGACCAGCCATTTACCCACATACCCGTGACCGGATCTAGACCGTGACTGCATTCGTGACCACCCGCGACCCAAATTGGAGCTAGTGTACAGTACACCACCCTAGACTTGCGCACGCAAAAAGAAAGGAAGCCGACGTATGCCATCCAGTCAAATCCAGCATTTGTTTGGTTTGAACTAACCCGAAACGACCTGGTTCAGCATATCAACACTCTAGAAAAAATTTGAAGGCTTTCCAGACTGATCAAGGTAAATTTATCTATAAGGCAGCAAAAATTCACTGTTTTGTGTAACTTGTAAAAATCAAAGGAGAAATAGTGGATTGTGAGTACTAATCTTACCGTGGACTGACTTAGGGATTCAAGTTGAACCCTAAGGAACCACGTAAAAAATTTCCTGTGTGTCATTTTGTTGTTTCTATTTCCATCGCACTATCTCTTTGCGCGACAAGGGCGCCTCGGTCCCATCGAACCTTTAAACCCGAATCACTAAGGAACCGATTCGAGGGGGCGGACGATCCCGCGCCCGAACAGAATCAATATTATAAATTATCAATTACAACCTTTAGAGTACTAGTACAATGGTATTTATTGATAATTTCAAATAAGTTTTATTTATTAAAATTGTTTTGGATTGGGAGTTGTAGGCGCGATTTAACATTCATTCGCATTAAGTCAATAATAAGTTTTTTACTTTTTGTTATCACACAAATGATATAGTTATGAGTAATTACGTTCTTTTCTATAAAATTTAATGTAGTGACTTCTTAAATTTCACAATTATTCTTCTATATAAAAGAGAATTTTATTGATGTCAAATAAAACATCATCTTGATAGTTTGTGAGCACATTTGACTAACAAAGGGAAGGCTTTAGACGAATATCATTCATATTAGGATAGTGTATCGTAGTTGCGGTTGCCTCATCAAAATTTTAGGTCAGTATAATTACTTAAAATGTTATATATTTTTATTTGGGAGTCTTGGTCGGCCTGAGCCCATATTCAACCACCATACGCCGAGCCCAACTGGGGTCAAAGAATTGACTCAGTCCGACACAGGGTAGCACCCACCCTTAAAATTATATGTTCCTATATGGGAGTCTTGGTCAGCCTGACCCCACATTCGACCACCATGCACCGAGCGCAACTGGGGTTAAGGATTTGACTCAATCCAACACATGGAAGCACCCTTAAAATTCTTGAAATATTAAATAGTTGCCCCCATGCCGAAAGGGGTGATAGGGTGCACTGGCGCAAGATGATTCATTATGCTCTTGGGATACTGAGAGGGTGAGTCAATGACAAGCAACGGTAACTACAGGCCGAGGGTCACGTAGTGTGTGTGAGCATACATGGGATTGTAGTTGGATGGGCGGCCACCCTCCCAGCATAATAAGAGCTCAGCATAGGCTCATAATCACTAAAAGACTCAAATTCAGATGTTGTGGAATATATTAACTTGTTTCTTATAATTATATGACTTAGTATTTTTATCACTAACGTGAAATTGCTTCTACAGGTGTGAGCATTATGGAAGGATGGGTAAAGTCAGGACAACAAGAGGACTCTGTCATTAGACTATTATTTTTTTCTTATATGTTATTATAGTTTTAGATTGTTTGCATGGTAGTGGTATGTCAGTTCGATTCTTGGGCCTTAGATTATTCTGAGCATTTGTTATATTAAATTTTATGTCATGAGTTTATTTAAAATCTTGAAAATTAATAGAAAATTAATATATGAGACACTTAGTTTTATTTAGTAACACTTGGCTAATAGCTTGGAACAGCCCGAACATTACATCTATGGATCTGCTATTGGCTCCCATGCAGGCGATGGGGATCGCGTGACACATGCTAGTGCCGATGGGAATCAGCGCCATAGTGGGGGGTCTACCTCTACGTGGAAGGTCTACCATTTCACTGCCTAACTACCAACACTAAACTACCACCAATGTGTTCAAAAACTAACTGTTTGGAAAACTAACAGTCTGGATAACAGAAAGTGGATTAACAAAAGGCAAAGCAAAAAACACACTCAGAAATACATACCTGCCGAGGGGTGGGAGGTTTAACTAGAACATAACACTTAAATCAAATCATACCATCATACAACATACCACATCATATCATTCAACATATAGCATGTGCGTACAACACATCATATTCCAAAGGTTAGCCACCCAAATACTCCAAGAAGTAGACTCTAATATCAAATTGTAATACCCCAATTCGGCCCAAAAATAGATTGAATTATGATATTATATGTCAAAAAGCTATTCATTGGACTACAACGTACAAACTTTGCAGAAGCGAATCTCCACCCTCAAGGAGGCTTAAGATAGACACCTTAATGGATTTCATACAATGCATATTGAGTCATACTATATTGGAAAAGTCATAACTTAGGGCTCCTCAATGAGCACTCTGAGCCACAAAAGAGGTAACACCTCCCTTGTAACAAAGACTATGACTTTCATATGCAATGATCGCTCCGAGCTACATGAAAGCAACACACCCAATGTAGCAAGAGGTTGAGTTCTTGAAAGATGTGAATACATGATCTAGTTCTTATACTTAGTTTTAGTGATTGGATTAGATAACTTAATTACTTAAAGTTGATGAATTGAGTTAAGATAAACACTGGCTCATGGTTACCTATTCTACATACCTTGAAGAAATAAATTAAACACAGAAGCATCATCCGATGCTAGGGCATCATGCCCTAACACCTAGTCTTTACGTGGACTTTACATGCGGTATGAACTGTAAGCTCCTTTGACCCACGTTACTCTGCATAAGCACACAACTATACCCAAATACGTTGTGGATACCTGGGTTGCTCCTCGTCGGGTTCTAGGACTTTCAGGCTTATGCACCCTGCAAACGATTGTTAGCCTTCACCTAAAGTTTACACGTTGCACAATGATTTAATAATAAAATAATAAATAAACACCCATATGCAACCATCATACCCCAATCCAAAACATATAAGGTTCATAATTAAGTTTAGGGCTCATGCCCACAAAATAATACAACCCTAAAATACGAATCCAAATACATAATCAAAATATTACTGGGCCCCTACCACCACCATTGAGTTGCAAATCCTCGCGCCTAGGTCGACCAATGTCATGGAACCTCACACACACACACAAACACAGAAAACGTCTTAGTAATCAAACAACCATTTCAAAATAACTACCGGTATATTAAGACTGGCATATGAGTATTCCATTACCCACAAGAAATATTAGAAACTTCAGAAAAGACTCACACGGGCTGTAAGCGAGAATAACTTAATTAAATAGGCTGAGGTGGATGCACGGCAAAGTCATACTCATACAGAAAGCTTACGTGCTCACATCTTCCATACGACACCTATCATGGTACTCAGATGACAAAGGAACAATTAAGTTACTTCCACAAGTTTAGAAAATGTGTTGTGTCACATAGTACCCTCTTACATTGCATTACTTTAGGTTTAAAGGAGCACTAGTGTAATTTTTACTACCCGTACATATCTCTCATGTTTGTAAGACTATAAAACATCATACTCATATTTAATAGGTTTAGATAGAGACTTGTATAATAAGTTTTTGGAGCTTAGTTTTTCGAAAACTATCAATAGATATCTGCCTTGAAGTTTTATTAAACTTACGGAAAACTCGGCTAAATGGCCCGTCATTGGAGGGATCTAATAAAATGCAGTCGGCGCCGTCCTATATATAAAATGTGATTAAACTCGATACACAAGGAGCCAAGTAAAGATGAAGCAAAGGAAGTTTTACAATCTTGGATGAGTTAAGCTTTGCATTCTAGATCAACAAGCTTACTACGTGCAACCTAACAAGAGATGAAACCTGAATCACTATCGGATTACATCAACACACAATGCAAGGCAAGGCCTCAACACATGCATAACACACAAGAATCATAACAAACTTAATTATCTTGCTTAGTGAAGTGCTAGCCTTATAGGTAGTCTTAATTAGGGTTTTGTTTGGAAGTACACTTGTGGAAAAATCCAACACTTAAGGGATTATCAAAAGGACTTAACCGGACAATTTTTTGTATAGGCCCAACGGTGTCCAAATGGGCAAAGATTTGGAATAGTGGGCCAACATGGTAAACAAAGCTCAATAAGGTTGGGCTAAGGTGCTGAAAACAATATTCCTGGGTGGCACACCAATTTTCCTAAGTCTTGTTCATGGGCTTGGAGACTCCAAATAGGCATGGGTAAACGGGTAGAGTTAGCCAACACTATATGCTTGAATCCTACAAATGTTCGAGTCTAAACTTCAATGATTTGTGCCTGAGTAGACTTGAAAACTATTGGCATTGACTAGGTCATTTCTAGATCTACCTGGACTTACTAGGTTTGAGAAAATCCTAAAAGTCGTTATCTTAGCAAGGTATTTTTATTCAAGCAAGCCAACATGTATAACTACAAATGTAAAAGATAGACATCAAATGCAACCTACTTTAGGGTGCCAAAATTGGGGAAAGGGGTAGCCAGGTCACCATGAATAGGAAAGCTGCCACATTTTACCAAGTTTGACACCCAAACATGCTTATACATGCAATATCAAACGAAACTATGTGCATGAAGCTTGTACATGTGGCTTTTGTGGACACAACAAGACTAAAATCATGTAAATCTGCAACCTCTACTAAAATAGTGCAAACAGATGACCATGTAGCATTCAAAAATGTATAACTATTTTTATAAACATTCTAAAATAATGATTTGAATACCTACAAACTCCTAACACAAATCTAGATGAGAAAAAATGCATAAAAATTCAATCATACATGCACATACACAGACAACAACTGCAAACATGAATAAGAGGCAAAAGGAAGCTCCTTTACCTCAACCGATTCCTAAGGGAAGTCTCTTGCGCTTCCTACCCCAAGACCTACAACCCTATAGTCTTGGCTAAGCTTGGAGAGGTTAGAGGAGATGGGGTAGAATTGGTGAGGAGAGGAAGGGGCCAAAGAGCAAGGAGGAAGTCGGAGGGAAGGGAGACCAAGGAAAATGGGTGGAGAATGGGAGAATTTATATAACAACTCAACCTAAAGTGCAAACTAATCAGCTAAGTCATTTCTTCAAAAGTGGTTAACTAAATTGAAGATCATATAGTCCATTTTCACTAATAAAAAGGATCTACCTTAGTTGGTACTAGATGTAAGACTAAGTTGAGGAATCTCACAATCCACCCATCTTAGAAAATTTCATCCTTGAAATTCCTACACTTAGTCCTTCACTAGCCCTAGCCCACATCCTTCTCTGGTCCGTGACTGGCAGCCTAACCAACGTCCCTAATCCAGCCCACCATCTAATACGAAACCAGGTTCTGACTATCTATAAAGACTCAGACCAAAGTGCAAACTAATGGGCTAAGTCATTTCTCTAAAAGTGGTTAACTAAGTTGAAGAAATGACTTAGCTTATTACTTTACACTTTAGTTTTGGTCGTTACAATGAACCTTAGGGTTTTCACCATAAGATGATTGGGGCGACCTCGGGAATCGCATTACAGGTCCAGCAGGAGTTAGGATTGTCCGAAAATCTAAACACACAGACAATTAGACTCACGAGAGACTCAATCCTAATGTCTAACTAGACTCGACTTGATTGAACCCCCAAAAAAAAGATTGGGCACATAGCGTCCAACCGAGGGTACCGAATGGAGGCTAGGGCCGGCCAAACGCACACCGTGCTATACTCTAACCTTGGAAAGAAGGGGCGGACCCCATAAGCGGATTTGGGTAAAGACAAAATTATTAATCTCTTTGCACCGACCACTTCAATTTTTCAAGATGCTACATTTTCATTTGGTAAAAATAAGCATGTAATAAAATAAGTAGTTAATAATATCTAATTTCATAAGAAATAATATTTAAAACAAATAATTAAATAGAATAATTTTGACATTAATAATGACATCTACCATGAAAATTTGTCATAATTCATTAATTACTCTTGTAATAACAAACAAACAATTAACTTTTTTATAAAATTTATCAAATCCAAAATTATATAATGTAAAATATTAAAAATAAAAATTTACCATATATTTTAAATATATCTTTTTATATAGACTTTGAGTTTGAATGATAAAAGAAAATATTTAATCACCTTAATATCTGTTATTATATAATAACAAAATAAAACTCACCTTCATTGACTTGCCTAAATTTATGTAATGTATATCATTCATATTTTATAATTTTATTCTTTATTATTAGAAAAGTTCACATTTACCTTAACAATTTTAACATTTTATTATTATTACTTTACAGTTGTATTCTTTCCTTTCAGAAAAAGTGTTAATTCTTAACCAAATTAATGCTAATAAAGTTTTAAAAAACTAATTCAAATCGGGTTATACATTATGGATTTTAAATTTTACTTTAGGAAAGTAAGAGCCCTTATATAAGTGGATATATAAAAACAAAAAACATTTGATTTAACTTAAATTTTGTTCTTAATTAAAAATATCAATTTTTAAATCAATTAATACAAATATGCTTTTAACTTTGGTAATTTTGTAGTTCTAAATTAAATTCAAAAGTTGGATTAATAAAGGAAAATATTTATATGAGATACCCCATATAGCTTATATGAATTACATTTAATTTGAGCCTTTTTTAATGAGTCTCATAAAATATTTTTTACATATATTAAAAGAAAGATGCATAGGTAAGAGGTTGACAAAATTTTGTATTTTTTTAACATCGTTATTACATACATTTAAATTTTCAAAAAATGCATAAGTTAATATAGATTTTGAAATTAATTTTCATTATAATTATTTCGATGATAAAGATGAAAATATTAAAAGTATTAGATTGTGTTAAAATTTTATAATGACTCTCATTATTATTATTATTTATTTATCGACTTAGTTTTTGAATAGATGACCCACAAATTACTCAAAAGAAAAGATATAACTCATATAATTTAAATGAGTTGTAATTCACATGTATAAGGGTCTTTAATATAATAGTTTTACAGATAGATTCACAGATACTTAATTATGAGTACACATCTACTTAAAACATATGACAAATGATAAATAATTAATCCACAACATACGTAAACTACAAAAAAAAAAGAAGCCACAAAAAGGTGACTACCCTAACGTAAGCCGAGTAAATACTAAACAAAAAAATAAAAATTAGAAGGGAAAATATCATAAATACTTATATCATAAAATTTTCTTTCAAATGTAACTAACTTTAAAAAATTATATTAGAAATAGTCAATCTTAAAATTTTCAAATTAATTATGACCAAATTCTATCATTTTTTATATTGATAAAAAAACCTATAAGATTTAATTTTAGTAATACCAAATTATATAATAGATAAAATTTATAATTTTTCACTAAATTTATATATAAAATAAAAAATTAACGAATAAATATTACATAGAATATAAAACTAGCTAAAAAAGCAAAAAATATTTTTATTGAATTTTGGATAATTAAAAAGAAAATTAAATTTTAGGCCATTAAAAATAAAAATAAAATAAAAAAGTTATATTTTTTGATGTTCAAAATTTTAATTTGAAATTGTCACATTTTATTAAAAATTAAAAATTTTGTTTTATTCAATATATTTTTATTATAAACATTTTTTAAAAAAATGAAATATCATTTATTATATAAAGTACAAAAAATAATTTTGAAAAACATTTAAAATTAAATTAAAAGTATTTATATTAATAAAATAAATATTACGAGTAAAATATTTTTAAAATATACGAATAGGATGAAATAAAATATGGGATGTAAATTTAAAATTTTAGTGATAGAAAATATTGAAACTTAGCTTATATTTTCCTTTGCCATGGCCGCCGCAGCCTCCACTGGTTGTCATCTCGGCCTCCCTCACTCCGGCCGTCCATTCTAAGTGTCCCCTTCACCAAAAGTCTTTCTAAGTTTATTCTGCCGCCATCCCCCTCTCACATATCTTCCCCCTAGCGCTATCTTTCCATCGGGTGTCGAGCGAGTACCCGGCCAACCTTGACCGTGCTTTCAACAAAATCATCAATAATTTCTTATATTTAGTTAATGATATTTTTTTGGTTCGTGTATGCTTGTTCGTTTGGTATGTTTGAGGTATATATGTATCTCTTTGATGTTTGTCTATATTGAATTTTATTGTGGATGCTTGTATGTGTATGTCTAATAATGTAGATGTGTTCGTTTCGTTTGTTTATTTGGGAAGATTGGTGCGGATTCAAACCAAGTTACGGTTGAACCAGTTGATTTTTAGTGATTTTCTCAGCGAACAATTTCGAGGTTAAATTGGTTGCATCAATCTGTTTCATTGTTTTTAGCAATTGCTATTCGAAGGCCGATGCTGCTTTATGCATCTATGACAATAAGTAGGAAAAATATCAGCATAGAAGATGAAACAACTTTTCAGAGGCTTCTGCTATTCCCATTCCCTTTGATCTCTCTAAGAGCCTCGATTCTAGTGGCATGATAACACCCCGCCCCCTCTCTTTTTCTTTTTGCTTTTGCAATGAATCTACACATTCATGCTGCTTGGTTCTTCTTTTCATTGTTAAACCCGTGGTTATCTTTGTTTGGAGAAGAATGTTATGGCTTTTCTTGCTTGTGCATTTTTTGTCATTTACCTTTCTTTTTTGGCAGTGATGAAGCACATTTTTTCCCGGGAAAAATTAATTCATTTGCTTCCAAACAAGTCCTTTGCAAGCACTTATTCCGGACCCTGTAGAAGCTTTCGGAAGACCATCTAGATAATAGCTACTTTATGGCAATTAGAGGATTGACTAGATTAAAGCTTCTGCATGTGTTACCAAACATTAAGCAATCCATACTTAATTTGTGCCAGCCAACTTTGCTCTTGAGGCCACAAAATGATGGGCTGGGTGTTAGACACTTGCATGATGGAAGACCTAGGGGTCCCCTTTGGAAGGGCAAAAAACTTATTGGGAAAGAAGCTCTGTTTGCGATTTTGGGTTTGAAAAGGTTCAAAGATAATGAAGAAATGCTTGACAAATTTGCAAAATCTCATGTTTTGAGGTTGTTAAAAATGGACATGGTTGCAGTATTGACTGAGTTGGAAAGGCAGGAGGAAGTGGTTTTGGCTGTCAAGGTAGGTTATTTTATAGAAAATTTTATATAAATGCTTCATAACAAGATATAATACATTTATATGTTTCTTCGTCATCTTCTCTTGGGCACTAAAAAAATATTGACCGCAAGTTTTTAATTGTGAGTTGATTATGGATGTGCTTTTTATGGAACCAATCTTGTACTGTTTTGTGAAGGCTAATTTAGGTTCTTTTTTGTTTTAACTAATTATTCTCTTACAAAATATTCGACCAGATTTTCATGTGTTTAAAATGAGGTTATCAGCTGATCTTGTTGAATTTAGATTGATATTTAATCACCATAGTTGGTTGATGGATATATATCTAGCATTATCATCTGTCCGTATATGGTTTTTTAGTTATAATATTTATGTGATATCTGATCATATGTCTCACTCTTACCATTTTGCGTTGTACATATAAATATGAATGTTATCACTTGTTCTAATTGCTGCTTGTGTATGTTAGGTGTTTAAAATCATACAAAAGGAGGACTGGTACGAGCCTGATGTTTATTTGTACAAAGATTTAATAATTGCTTTGTCAAGATGTAAAAGGATGGAAGAGGCTATGCAAGTGTGGGAGAGTTTGAGAAAAGATAATTTATTTCCTGATTCTCAAACATATGCAGAAGTTATCAGGGGGTTTTTGAAGTATGGTTCACCCGCTGATGCCATGAATATTTATGAGGATATGAAGAATTCCCCAGATCCTCCTGAAGAATTGCCTTTTAGGATTCTGTTGAAGGGCCTTCTCCCCCATCCACTTTTAAGAAATAGAGTGAAGCAAGACTTCGAGGAGATGTTTCCTGATCGGCACGTGTATGATCCTCCAGAAGAGATATTTAACGTGCATTGAGGTTAAATGGAAATTCAAATTGACAATTGAAAGTCATCCAAAGCAGAAGAAATTTTCTTTTCGGGATGAAATGAATTGTAGACTTTTATTCATGACAAATGGACAAAAACCAGTTTTGCTTGCCAAAAGATTGCCCTGTTTTGGTCTGCAGTAACTTCTCCTATGCAAGAAGGGTGACCATCTCTCAAACAGCCTTCTTATTTTCTGATACTGTTGTTTTCTTTTCATCTCTCTGATAGTCCTCTTGTCTTGTACTACGTATCAGCTCAATTTGTATACTTCTGGTGATGCTAAAGTCCGTTAATGGCTAGCATTGGTTGTAGAACTAGTCCAGGCAGGCTTTAGAGGTTTTTAGCTCATTGAACAATTTGCTGCTGAAATCACAACAGCAAATAAGTGAAGATTCTAATATTGCCATGCTGTTTATCGTTGCCATTCTAATGGTTTATTATTTATATGCAACGCAAAAAGTCATTGTGAATAGGGTTTTAATTTGGGGGAAAAAACAGTTACCCAATTTACCATTATATGATAGTTCACAATTGGATACAAATGGTCAAAACTATCTTCGCCCAATAATAAAATGAGAAAATAGACCAAACAGGTTTTAAATTATACATGGCTGTGACATTTTTTGATTGATTTAAAGAGAAATATTTGAGTAGTGTTACTTAAAACTATAAAATCTAGACTAAACTTTAATCGATTTAGCCTAGTCTCATTCCGATGCAAGTATTTGATTATGCTTTTATAAATTAATTTAAAATATATTACGTTGCTAAATTATTAAACAAACAATTAATAAGGATTTTGGGCATTTGGTTGCTTTTTGGCTTTAGTTTGTGCTTTGAGACTAAAAGAGATTATAAGACTAGTTGCTGCACAATAGGTGCAACATTTTACATCATTTTTGATTTATTGAACTGCTGATTTATTACTAATGATTTTATTTTCAAAAGATGCAATTGAATAAATTGGCAATGAAAGAGGATTTTCTTCAAAACCAACTACCCAAATTAGGAATCCTGGATAACAATTATCTTGAGCAGGAAATGCATCGATTAACTTTAACAACCTTAACTTTGGAATCCAAAAATATCATTGTCATCAATGAATAAGACATAGCATTGCATGGATCCCGACAAACTTCTATCAAGAAAACTACTTAAGTGGCACACAAAAAAAAGTGACATTATAAGAAAATTCATCCCTTGATATTAATCGACGAATTACTTTCTAAACAAAAGTCTCATATACCTTATGCACTAGAAAACTGCTTTTAACTGGCACAAAAAATAAATGGTATAATATAATCAAAAAGAAGATTTATACTTGGAATCCAACCCTATATCTCAGCAACAAACAAGCCAAGTAGCCAACATTTGAGAAAGATTGATGCATAAATTAGCTTATCCAGCCACTCCATTTAATTACGGCCAAGGGTTCCTTAAGAGATTAAAATCTGGAATGGCCATCATATCATGAGGCTCTCTTGGGCGGGGACATATTTCCTATGAGAGAAAATGTGACGATAACCACAATTACTTGCAGAGGTAAACCTGTTTGTAAAATAAAAATGAGCATATGTAAACAGGCTTCTTCAAATGAATCTGTTAATAATTTTTCTTCAACTGGAAAAGACAGAAAAAACTCACCCAATAAAATGCGACCAGCCTCCAGAACTTCAAATTTCTTCAGTGTAAATGCACTTTGATCTTGGAGAGCCTATTTAAAGAAACCAAAAAGATTGATCAACTGATTGTATGGAAGCTAACAATCAAGTTTCATGGGAAAATTTTAACTAATCCTTCTGCAGGAAAACTATACCATTCCTTCTGCTGCTAAATGTGTGGTTTCATACCTTAAATGAGAAACCACTTTTAAGATGGCTAGCAAGTGAAAGCACAATCGATATAGATGAGGCAACAGCATAGAGTCTCAACAAATTCACACTGCTCTTCCGTCGACCTAAAATTTAGATTTTTTCCATGATTTTTACATCAGAACAAAAAGTACGAATGCATACTAAAAAGAAATGTGCATCAACCAATCACAACCATGTACCTAAAAATCCCATGTTTACCGAAACTAAACCAATGATAACTGATGCAACTGGAAGTTCACAATTTTCCATTGCAGGAAATGCTGATAAAACAATCCAAAGTACTCCAATTATCAGACTGACAGCCTGCAGCAAGTAGCACACATACATTACTAATTCCTAAAACCAATATTCGATCAATATGATGAATTCCAAAAACTGGATGCCCAGTTTTATTATAATTGCCACACAAATCCAAATTAAGTATCAAAGAGTAATGATACCAACAGAGAAGGATTGGGAAGAGGGAAACACAAATAGTGGCTCCAACTATCCTGCTAACTTCTTTAATGAACACACCACAAAAGAAGGCATCTAATTTTTCATCATGAAAGCTGGATACACATGTGCTCGCAAAAATTACTGCACTCACATATCAAAACATAATTGATCAACTCTAATTTCCCGTTGTATGTCATTGTTGCACAAAATTGCATAAGCTGTGCATAGTTTTGAAATTCAGGCCTTAACGGCCAAAAATACTACAAGTCGTTATTGCAGATTTGGACTCCTTGGAAACTAATATGGGCGCCCAAAAATAAAAAATTATCTTGATTTATTTAATAAACATCTCCCGCATTTAATCCATGTCTAAGTTCATGAGCAATCTATAAAAACTTGAAGCACCAAAAAATGGTACCTGAGCCATTAACAACAAGCGCAGGCGTGATTTCCCTTGAGCAACTTTCGTGTACCCTACAAAAACATCCACCAAGGCACAAACATCATGAACCCAACTCACATTTCTAAGTGACGATACAAGAGAAGAGAAATCAGATACTACTAGGATCGACAAGCATTCGATAGGAAAAGTCGGAGCCATCGGTGCCGGAGGGCCGGCCGGCGGTGGCCGATTTCCTCTGCTGCATCGTCTCCGACGACCGCCTGTTCCTCTTATCCGGGTCTCTTCTCTCCCTTGGTGACCTCTGGTTTTGGCAATGGATCCTAGAACGCGCTCGACTCGATCTTAACCGACTCGATGAATCGTTGAATCGTCCGACTCGATCCAAGGCTGACTCGAACTCAAAATATCAGATGCGCCTAGGGCTGGTCATGGGACAAATCCAGTCCGGTCAAGGTCCGAGTGCAAATTTGACACTTTGATTTAGATAAGTTGATTCAAATGCAAGTAGAAAACTAAGGGTCTAAATAAGCCAAACCTGATTGCAATTGTTTTATATTTGGCTCAACTCGTCTTGAACTGATGCTCCTTAATTTTGTGCTAGAAAAACTACTCGGCTTGAAATTGTTTTATATTTGGCTCAACTCGTCTTGAACTGATGCTCCTTAATTTTGTGCTAGAAAAACTACTCGGCTTGAAATAGATAGCTCGTTGAACAATGACCAAACTTGAGCTAAGGAGTATTCGGCTCGACTTGGCTTGAAACTCGAACTTGATGTATTTAAACTTGAAAAAATACTCAGCTCGTCAATACTATTAAGGTCATATTGAACTCATATATAAGTCGAGCACAAACAAAGCGCATACATTCGCTCGACTCGAGCTCAGTTTTAACTTGGCTCGAAAACATAACGAGCCAAATACGAGTCAAGCCCAAATACTATGAATTTTGGACAAGTTCAACTCGACCTATAATACATCAAAGCTCGTTAAGCTTTCAAACAAATTCAAACATGCTTGCCAAAAATTACGTCGAATTCAAAAGCAACCCTACTCGAATCAGCTTGGCTCGATTGCACCTCTATCGAAAACTAAATAAATTTAAAGGAAAGTATTTTGAGACTTCTCCTTTAACAATAGTCAAGCTTACAAAATTAACTTTTATATCAATTATGACAAAATTCCATCATTTTTTACTTAATGATAAAAAGACCCATAAAAATTATTTTTATTAATATGAGAGTAGATAATTGATAAAAGTTAGAACTTTTGCTAACTTTATATATATATATATATATATATATATATATCATTGAATTTTGAACCATAAAAAATATATTGAAATTTGGACCATCAAAAATAGAAAATAAAATAAAATAAAATACTTTTTGGGTGTTTGAAATATGAATTTCAAATTGACATATTTTTAGAAATTAAAAATTTTGTTTTATCTAATATATTTTTATTATGACTATTTTTTTTAAAAAAAATATCATTCATTATATAAAATGAAAAAATATGTTTAAGAAAATTTGAAGTTAGAATGAGGTTATTTGCATCAATAAAATAAATATTATGAGCCAAATATTCTTAAAATATATGAATTAGTTATATTTGAAATAAAAATTTGAGATCTAATTATATATGATATAAATTTAAATTTTTGGTCATTTATAATAAAAAATATTAAAATTTGGTTATTTGTTATATTTTCTCTAAATTGAATTCGTATAAAATTGGACTTACAAACACAATAGAGATGCTCAGGTGGTGGCAAATGTTTCAATGCTACATGGGTGGACATGTCTTGCATGACCGAGGTAAAATAATAGAAACTATAAAATTTTGATTGTTAGCTAAGTCGAATATGTTGTTGAGAAAAATCCCAAAGTTTGAGATCAACAAGAGCGAATACAATATATGGGAAAATAACGTCTAAGAAATAAAATAAAACAAAACCAAAAGAACAGAGATTTAACGTGGAAAACCTTCTTTTCTCGAGAGTCAAAAACCACGGGACCACAACGAATAATTCACTACTTTAACCAAAGATTACAGCCGTCAAACATATAGAGATGTACAAGAAGATTACTCACCCAACTTATACTATTGAGATTACAAGATTTCTTTCCCTCAATTATCTTTATATCCCTTTCTATTATCTCTTACATCTTGTCTTCTCTTGTCTTGGCCTGGTTTTAGAATGAGGCAAATGAGATCCATATTTATAGAGATAGTTTGAGGCCTTTCATCTTCTATAAAAAAATAAACAGTTACCATTGTTTGTATTCTGAGATACCTCTAGTATTCTGAGTGTGACAATGGGCTACATATCATTAATATTCATAATAACAAATATTAACAATCTCCCACTTCGAGTCAGATTGGAATACTCCAATCCTGATTCTTCTTCCACTTGTTCATTGCATAAGTCCATCTCCTGCATGTTAGTGCAAGTTTCCTTCATTGCTTTTTACACAAGAAGACACCCCCTTATATAGAAACTTCGTGTTTATCTACAACTCTGGGAAGATCTGATGCACGTCTCCAACAACCTGCATCTGACATTGGCATCCTTATCTCCACGCAGATGGGGCATATCTCCATATTGATCAAGCATATCTTCTGGAGTTAGTTGCAACCAACCTCCACCGTTGGCTGAGGATTAATCATGATAACTATCAACATCATAATCATCCTTATCGGCAAATCCCCTCAAGCATATCCTTCCACGCATGCTAGTTACATGGTCGAACCCTCCTGGTTCGAGCCAACCAGTCTTGGCCAACAGTCCCCTCTCTCAGCGCTTCCAGTAAATTGCACGCTCCAAATATTGGCTTTGCAGCACTGCTCGGCAACTCAACCCAAATACCATAATCCCGGTAATTTGCTCGGTCACGTCCACACATCTGTGCTCGCCCACATACCGCTACGCTGCTCGTATTGGCACGCCAAGTATTTATATCGGTATGCTCGGTCCATCAACCTTGCTCTGCCGATATGCACACTCATAGCTATTCAGCCAGGTGTTTGGTCATCACACCCCACGAACTGCTACCTGGAATCCGTACGCCTCTAAGGTTTCCTCTTGCCGATATACCGACTTGCTCGGTACAATTACCGATCATTTTGCCGATACACTCCATCGAGTACCAGTACTTTGCTCGTTCAAAATCCTCGAACTCGCTAGTACTCCTTGGTCAACCAACATGCTCCATGCACTATAGCTTGATCTTTGCCTGCAACTCTAACAGCACAGATTAACACTAATAAGTTGTTTCCACCACTCGGGTAGCACTGACTATCCGTCTTGGACGGCGGATGACTATGAAGAATCCCCAAACCCTAGCTCCCGGCGAGTCTAACGGACTAGACCTGTAACAGCCCTCCCCCACCAATGAAACCTGATGTTCTCATCAGAGGGTTAAGTCCTCCACAACACTTCTTGATCTTGCTCTCCAATTGCCACAAGTCCCTTTCCTTTTCCTGGTTAGCCTCGCTTCTCAGTTCCCTCTTTCCACTTGTTTTGTAGAACCACCCTTTCTTGGTTGAAAACTTCACCAACTTCCATGTATAAATCTTCTCCAATGATGACATCTCATCCTTCATAGCAAACTCCCACTTAAGATGAGCTTTGTCACTTATGGTTTCATCATAAGACTCTATTTCTCCTGCATCAGTATACAAACTCCATCCGATCCTTTGAAGTCCTAAGGCTGACGTGCCTATACTCCAAAATCGTCCCTACCTTTTCCCAAATTGTTGTCGAATGGTGGGGGAGCTCTATTCGGACGAGCTCTCCTCAGATTGACCAAATCTTCATGGAAAGGTTTGAGAAAACTAGCATGGAAAATTGGGTAAAGCTTATACCCCTATACTTTCTCCACCTCACAAGGATCATCGTAGCTTTACACTAATACCCGATGCAACTCGTTACGATTGATTTTCTCCCAAATCAGTGGCTTGAGCTTCAGCTTTACTTTGTCCCCCACGCTGAATGACAATACCCCCGAGTCAGCATATCTCTTCATTCTGCTCGTTTCTTCTACCAATGAATCCACTGCCTCCTTACACAGTTCTTGCCTATCCCTGGCAAACTTGTGTGCAGCTAGACCCCATACTCCACCTCTCTATGGAGCAACCTCTAGTGGTGTAAGAAGTTAGTAGCCCGTCGCAACTTCAAAAAGACTAAGCCCTGTAGCTGAATAACAATGCAGTTTATAACAAAACTGCGCCGGTTCAAGAAGTTCCAACCAATTCCTCTGGCTGTGATGAAATGCCTCAATGCATTCACCTTCTCAGTCTACCCATCAGACTAAGAATGGTTAGTTGTAACAATGTCGGTCAGAACCATAGTACTTCCCCACATTCCTGAAGAACCATTTGACAGTAGTCTCGGCTGAGCACCCTTGTGATATTGCTGCGAATACGAGTACTTAGAAAGCCAACCCACAAATCTTGCTGGCATTCCCTTCACCCTAGGGAATCCAGACACCAAGTCCATTGAGACCGAGCTCCATGGTCTCGAAGGTGTAGGTAGTGGCTGCAACAACCCAGCCTCTAACCTTCTCTCCCCCTTATCCTGTTGACCCACCATAGAAGATCTGACAAAAACTTTATTATCAGCCTCCTTTCTCAGCCAATAATATGCCTAGACATTAAGCGTGCACCCGGTCCATACTTGGATGTCTTACCCATTGGGGATCGTGGGACTCCTCTCTAAGCTTTCGTCTTAGTCTACCTGTAGGGACACATAGCCAACCCCACTACTATAGAGTAACTCATCATCTAACCAATACATGCGAGTCCAGCCCCTGTTGACTCTGTCAATCAACTTCTTGTCCTCGAGATCTGTTTTTTCCAACTCTCTGACTTGCCCCAGTAGCTCCTACCACCTTGCTTGTCTCACAGATTTCTTCATTTGGGTCCTAAAGAATGTGTTAGCTACATTGTTCATGATGACAATGAACTTAGATCCCAACAAGCAAACCCGCCATACTCTTAGACAGTGCACCGCAGCCTCCTACTGTAGTATACCACCCACGGCTCGGCTCTATCTGAAGCATCTGTCACCACTCCAAACGGTTGTCCAAAATCCAGCTTGGTATTTACAAGCGGTTGGTGTAGTTGCTCCTACCCTCAATATGCATCCTCTACTATTGATAATTTGTTCCATCAAATTTCTCAATCTTCCCTATCTTGGAAGTGCCCGTCATGACTCCCACTCAAATCAAGATCCGATTGAATGAAAGTTCCCAAAGACGACACCAATTGTTGAGAAAAATCCCCGAAGTTAAAGATCAAGAACAGCGAACACAAGATATGGGAAAATAATATCTGAAAAATAAAATAAAATAAAACCAATATAATAGAGATTTAATGTGGAACCCTTCTTTCTCGAGAGTCAAGTCAAAAACTATGGGACCACAATGAATAATTCACTACTTCAACTAAAGATTATAGTCGTCAAACATATAAAAATGTACAAGAAGATTACTCACCCAACTTATACTATTGAGATTATTAGATTTCTTTCCTACAATACTCTGTATAAGATTAAATTGATAAATAATATATTTTCCTCTTCTTATCTCTATATCCCTTTTTATTACCTCTCACATCTTGTCTGGGCCTTGTTTTAGAATGAGGCAAATAAAATCCATATTTATAGAGATAGTTTGAGGCCTTTCATCTTCCATGGAAAAACAAACAGTCACTATTGTTTGTATTCCGAGATTCTTTTAGTATTCTGACTGTGAGAATGGGTTATATATTATTAATATTTATAATAACAAATATTAACATATGTCCAGTGATAAACTACATTTTTCTTGATATGATGAGACAAAATGCTTTTTTATATGATTTGAATAAATTTATAAGCTAAGATTGTACAAGATAATCATGGCCGAATTGAAAATGAAAATAGTTATAGTCTCGCATAAGAGTACTTACGATATCCTATCTTTCTAAGACAATTACTTGTATCCACCTATTAATTTGTTATTGCAATCTCTACTTAACTTAGACGTAGGTTTTTTAAACAAAAATCTCATAACAAATGTAATATATCTTAAATTTTGAATAAACATAATGTACAAGGCAATACACTTCGTCCTATGTTTCTCAAGACAAGCCAAGTTGATTCAATAACTACATTCAAGCTTTGTTTGTTGAAAGACTAACTAATTATATAGTTAGCTTTAGCCGGTTTCTTTTCCCCACACGCTTGAGTAGGTTCCATCCCTACTAGATGTCGACAACGTGAGATGTCCTGGGTATGTATGGTTCGAGCAGAGATGGTACACGGTGCGCCAAAAATTCTACGCTGATTTCTACTCTGCATTTGTTTGACTTCACTGTCTTGGAAGCTTATATAAGTCTCACTGACATGGCATCCACACTAGAAAACAATAAGCGCTGAGCAAGTTGAAAGAACCAAAACATCACAGAAGTGTTGAGTTTCCCTCACCCATTCACATTGAAAAACTCAATTACCAGTTTTTGGTTTTTTGGTTATCGCACTAATGGTTGGCATTTGGTATTCCGATGTGTGATTTCGTCCTTTGCGATAGAAGTGTAATGAGTTGGCCTTTAGAATTCTACTCATAATCTTCTATATAAAGGAGAATTCTGATGTTAGAAACAACATCCTCTTGAGAGCTTTTGAGCACATTTGGCTCATATAGGGAGAGTTTGGAGAAGTTTACATCATCTCAAGTTGAAGTAGGGGTCGTCATCCAGGGTGTGAGTTTGATCCAATTTTCTTTTGAGGTGTATGTTAGTTTTCTCAATTTCTCATATATTGTATTCTCAAGAATTGTATTTTCAGATCTTGTTATTGGTCTGATTTGGGTTAGGAGAGTTTTTTTTCTTCGATACTTGATTGTAAGAGTTTTCTTAATCAAAGTTGATAGAGTAGGTTGGTTTTCTTTTCTCTAAATTGGGAGAAAAGTTTCCATCCATTTTTTTCTTGGTGTCTCCTATCCATTTTATATTTGTTTTCATTTCATCTTGAGGGGAAATATTTTCTGGGTTGTTTCCGCTGAAGCGTCTATTTCCCAACAAGCGGCATCAGAGCTTGGTTATCTTTGGTTCGTTTGTTTGTCTTGGTTTGGGTAGTAACCTTTTGTGTCAAGATGAATGATGAGAAACATGTTAAGATGGTCGCCCTTAAAGGTAAGTCAAATTGGCATTACTGGAAGGGTCGTATGATTGATTATTTATTCACTAAGGATTTATATGATCCAATTCTTGGTCCTCCTAAGTCGACCAGTCCACCGTTGAGTGCTACTCCGGTTGTGACTGATGAAGGGACAGCTTCGTCAAGTTCCAGTCCACCGGTGACTGATGAAGGGAATGCTACTTTGATTCCTCCTCTACCTACTGCTAAGGTTGAGTCGAGGGTCACCGCTGAATGGATCAAGATGGACAGAAAATGCATGGCTTTGATCAGACAATGGTTAGAACAGAACGTATATAACCATGTGTCGGGAACAAAGACAGCTAAGGAGCTTTGGGATAAGCTCTTGTATATGTATGAGAGAGACACTCCTGGAAACCGAAATTTGCTGGTCAGAAGATTGATGAATCTTCGGTATAAGGATGGGGCAGAAGTCAGCGACTTCATCAATGAGATGCAAGGTATATTAACTCAATTATCTAGTTTGAATATGCCTCTTGATGATGCTTGGCAAGCTTGTCTATTATTGAATACTTTACCAGAGTCTTGGGAACCTTTAGTTATTTCTTTGAATAATTTTGACAAGCAGCTGACTTTTGATATGGTTTCAAGTTGCCTTTTGAGTGAAGAAGTGAGAAGGAAAACACAACAGGTAACCTTCTCTAATTCATCCCAATCTTTGGTTTCTGAATTTAGTCCTCGAGGAAGATCAAAAAGTAGGAATCCAAGTGGAAGAGATAAGAGTAGAGGAAGGTCTAAATCCAGAAACAAGACCTTCAAGTGTTTTTATTGTGATAAAGCCGGCCATAAGAAGCAGTACTGTTACAAATACAAGAAAGATCTAAGAAATGGTAAGGTGATTGACAATAAGAGTGAAGATGATAAGACTGCCAATGTTGCAACAGAAGATATACTAATCATACTTGATGAAGGAAATGATTGTTTGACAACTAATGATGATATTAGTTGGGTGATTGATTCTGGCGCATCGTTTCATGCTACCCCATGTAAAGATTTCTTCAACACCTATGTGACAACTGATCTAGGTGTGGTGAAGATGGGCAACAATGGGACTTCTAAAATTGTTGGTCATGGTGATGTGCATATTGTGACCAATTCTGGTTGCAAACTTGTTTTGAAAAATGTACGTCATATTCCTGATTTAAGATTGAATTTGATGTCAACAGGTGTGCTAGATGATGAGGGCTATGTTTCACAATTTTCATGTGGCTTATGGAAATTGGTGAAAGGTTCTCTAGTGGTTGCTAAAGGGAAGAAGTATGGTGGTCTTTATAGGACTACATCTAGTCTGGTTCACGGGGAGGTTAATGTTACCTCTACTACTCTCACAGCTGATTTGTGGCATAGAAGGTTGGGACACATGAGTGAAAAGGGGCTAGAATTTTTGAAAAAGAAGAACTATCTTCCACAACTTGATCAGACAACACTAAGCTCTTGTGATCATTGTTTGGCTGGAAAACAACGTAGGGCTTCTTTTGTATCTACTAGCAAAAGGAAGACACAAATACTTGAACTTGTACATTCTGATGTATGTGGTCCAATGGAGATAAAGTCTTTTGGTGGAGCCTCTTATTTTGTCACTTTTATTGATGATGCTTCAAGGAAGGTATGGTGTTACTGTTTGAAGAATAAAAGTGATGTGTTTAATACTTTCAAATCATTTCATGTTCTTGTAGAGAGAGAAACAGGGAAAACTTTGAAATGTTTGAGAAGTGATAATGGAGGTGAGTATTGTTCTAATGAGTTTCAGGTTTATTGTGACAAACATGGCATTCGGCATGAGAAGATTGTTCCCTATACTCCACAATTGAATGGAGTGGCTGAGAGAATGAACAGAACAATTCAAGAAAGGGTTAGGTGTATGCTTTCTACAGCAAAATTACCTAAAGAATTTTGGGCTGAAGCTATTTGTACTGCTTGTTATTTAATTAACAGGTCTCCTACACTTGCTTTAAATGGAGATGTTCCAGAAAAAGTTTGGACTGGTAGGGAGGTAAAATACACTCATTTAAGGGTGTTTGGTTGTAAAGCCTTTGTACATATGCCAAAGGAACTAAGGTCTAAGCTTGATGCTAAGACATTTGAATGCATATTTCTGGGTTATGGGGATAAAGAGTTTGGTTTCAGACTTTGGGATCCTAAGGAGAAGAAGATTGTTCGAAGCCGGGATGTGGTGTTTCGAGAGAATCAGTTTCTAGAGGACTTTGGGAATGAAACAACTACCCAAAGTGATACTCAGGATTATGTTGTGAAGGTTAAGACTTCATCTGCTCCTCCAACGGTTGTAGAGAATATTGTTCAAGATGTAGCTGAACAGATTGATGAAGAAGTTAGAGATGACATTCCTATATTTTTGCCTCGTGACGGTGAAGGTGAGGATAATGACATTTCTAATGATATAGTTCCTGATGTTGTTGATGAACAGGTACATGATGATGATCAGGCTGTTGATCAAGGGGAGGCTGATGCTACTAGAACAAAATCTAGTAGAATTGTTAAGCCATCCACAAAGTATCCAAAGTCTACTTATGTGACTCTCACAGAAAGTGGTGAGCCTAAAGACTTCACTGGAGCTCTTAGTCACAAAGAGAAAGACAAACGGGTAAGTGCCATGCGAGATGAATTAAAGTCATTGCATGAGAACAAGATGTATGAGCTTGTGAATCTTCCTAAGGGGAGAAAGGTCTTGAAGAACAAGTGGGTTTATCGGCTTAAGTATGAAGAAGGTAACTCACAACCAAGGTACAAGGCAAGACTTGTGGTGAAAGGTTTCGGGCAAAAGAAAGGTATTGACTTTGACGAAATTTTCTCACCTGTTGTAAAAATGTCTTCAATCCATTGTGTGCTAGGTTTAGCTGCAAGTATGGATTTAGAGGTTGAACAGTTAGATGTGAAGACTGCATTTCTCCATGGTGATCTTGATGAAACAATATATATGGAACAACCTGAGGGTTTTATAGATAAGGAAAAGAAACAGATGGTGTGTAGATTGAAGAAGAGCTTGTATGGCCTGAAGCAAGCTCCTAGACAGTGGTATAAGAAGTTTGACTCTTTTATGGATAGTCAAGACTACAACAAAACTGTTTCTGACAATTGTGTTTTTATCAAGAAATTTGGGAAAAATGACTTTATCATTTTGCTTCTTTATGTTGATGATATGTTGATTATTGGACAGGACAAATCAAATATTGCAGATTTGAAGGAAAAATTAGGCAAATCCTTTGCTATGACGGATTTGGGTCCTGCTAAGCAAATTCTTGGCATATCTATCCGGCGAGATAGAAAAGCTAAGAAAATTTGGTTATCTCAAGAAAAATACATTGAGAAAATTCTTGAGCGATTCAGCATGAAGGAAGCCAAGCCGGTTTCTATTCCACTAGGAGCTCAATTCAAGTTAAAGAAGGGTGAGCTAAGTGAAGCAGAAGTAAATGAAATGAAGCATGTGCCTTATGCATCTGCTGTAGGGAGCCTTATGTATGCTATGGTTTGTACCAGACCAGACATAGCATATGCTGTCAGGGCAGTAAGTAGACATTTGTCTAATCCTGGTAAAGAACATTGGCAAGCAGTTAAGTGGATATTGAGATATTTGAGAGGTACTTCCAAGCTAAGTTTATGCTTTGGGGGAGGTAAGCCTATCTTATCATGTTATACTGATGCAGATATGGCTGGTGATCTTGACTCGAGGAGATCTACTTCTGGGGTTGTTGTTACTTTTGCAGGTGGCACTGTTTCTTGGCAATCCAAATTGCAAAAGTGTGTTGCTCTATCCACAACTGAAGCTGAATTCATTGCAGTTACAGAAGCTTGCAAAGAAGTTCTATGGTTGAAAAGATTTTTGAATGAAATTGGGATACTTCAAGATAAGTATGAGGTACTTTGTGATAGTCAAAGTGCTATACATTTGAGTAAGAACTCTAGTTTTCATTCAAAGAGTAAACACATAGATGTTCGATATTTTTGGATCAGAGATGTGTTGGAGAGAAAGTTGTTAGAGTTGAACAAGGTGCACACTGACAAGAACATCTCTGATATGTTAACCAAGATTGTGACAAAGGACAAACATTTATTTTGTCGAAGTGGAGCTGGTATGGAGAATTTTGCTACCACTTATGTCTAGTTAGCTCATGGATTCATGAAGGGGAGGATTTGTTGAGTTTCCCTCACCCATTCACATTGAAAAACTCAATTACCAGTTTTTGGTTTTTTGGTTATCGCACTAATGGTTGGCATTTGGTATTCCGATGTGTGATTTCGTCCTTTGCGATAGAAGTGTAATGAGTTGGCCTTTAGAATTCTACTCATAATCTTCTATATAAAGGAGAATTCTGATGTTAGAAACAACATCCTCTTGAGAGCTTTTGAGCACATTTGGCTCATATAGGGAGAGTTTGGAGAAGTTTACATCATCTCAAGTTGAAGTAGGGGTCGTCATCCAGGGTGTGAGTTTGATCCAATTTTCTTTTGAGGTGTATGTTAGTTTTCTCAATTTCTCATATATTGTATTCTCAAGAATTGTATTTTCAGATCTTGTTATTGGTCTGATTTGGGTTAGGAGAGTTTTTTTCTTCGATACTTGATTGTAAGAGTTTTCTTAATCAAAGTTGATAGAGTAGGTTGGTTTTCTTTTCTCTAAATTGGGAGAAAAGTTTCCATCCATTTTTTTTTGGTGTCTCCTATCCATTTTATATTTGTTTTCATTTCATCTTGAGGGGAAATATTTTCTGGGTTGTTTCTGCTAAGCGTCTATTTCCCAACAAGAAGATCACAAAATTTTCGGTATTATAGGTAGAATTCAAGAACGAAGACATTGTTGATCCCAGTTAAACTTAAACGTCTTCCGAGTTAACCTAGTTTAAAATGTTAAACGACCTAACCCCTGCATCTAAGAATAGAAGACCGTCTCTAAATGGGCATACAAGACACATCAAACACCAAGCATGCAGAATCCAAGATATAGAACTGTTCCGCAGATTCGAGTGGAAAGGGCGGGACCTAAGCCAAAGAAAGATGAGCGAGGAAGGGAGTGCAAAGAGAGTTCTAGAGTAGAGAACCAGATTTGGCGAGCGTAGTTCACAAAGAAGTAAGCTCGATCCTGGCATCACACAAAAACCAATCAAATGTGTCAAGCCGAAGGCTGTGAAATCAATAAATAGCAGCGCTATGAATCTAAGAACAGCTCAAAGAATCTTATTTATAAGGCGTTAAACATTGAAATATATATTGGTTAAACGGCCGAAAATATTACAAGTACAAAATAATCATTTGCCACGAGTGTTCTGTTAAATCTTTTCTCTTGGCAAATAATTTGCCACAGGCTGTGTCGGTATATTTAAGAACCATGGCAAATTTTTTGCCATGGGAATCACCACAGAAGGCCCGTGGCAAAAGTCAAAAAATAAATAAAAATATTTAATTATATTTGTATTTATTAACAGCTGCCCCTCCACCAAGGTGGGCCCGCCCCTCGGCAGCTGCTCAGCCCTTAGGCTTCCCACCCACCCCCTTGGCTTCCTCCCCTCCACCACCTCACGGTGGCCATTTACGCCCTTCCCTCAGGGCGAGATGCAGCTCGACTCAAGCAAGTGGTATCCTCTTAATTAAATTTCTCATCCTCAATTATCCTTTCGTTTGAGCCATAGATGGAGAAATATGCCGATTCTACTCAGAATCAGCCGATTTAAATTGAATCGAAAAGTTTCCGATCCGATTTAACGAGTAAATTGGTTTTAATAAGAATCGGTCCGTGAATCGGCCGATTCGAACCAATTTCGACCAATTCGAACCGATTTTGGAGTCGGCCCAAATCGGCCGATTCAGGGCTATGGCGATAAACGGGGTGGGGGAGGACAGGGCAGCGGCTGCGAGCGGTGAGCGGTGAGGGCAGCGATTGGGCGACCGTGGGGCTGGGTGGAGGGCAAGGGGGAGACGATTTGGAGGGGCGGAAGGGGTGGCGGGGCGGGGCAGCAGGGGGAGCAAGGCAGGGCGAGGAGCACAAGGGGAGGGGGCGACGGGGCCTGCACTGTAAAACCCACGATTCGAGTCAGGGTTTTATATTCAGAACCGGTCGGTTCGACCGTTATTTTCGAGTCGAGTCAGTTTCAGAATACGTGTACTGAGCCGACGCCGGTCTCGTGTATGAGCCATGAGGGTCATGTGTACCCAAGTATATGATGATAACGTCATGAACACAGCAGAAAAGAATGAGTTATCAGAATATATGAGAGTATGCAGTTCATTTTTTATTATGATATATAATAGATCGTAGAATTAGTTTTAGGTCGTTTATCGCGTTAGGACGCGTTACGGGCATTTTGGGTGGGTTGATAGTTCTAGAGCATATCATTATGATTTTTTTTTGTGTTGTTTGATTTTAGGGTATTTTTCCCGATTTTTATGAATTTTTTTAGGATTTAATACAACTTAGTTATTATACTTGACTCGAGCCGGAGACGAGTCAAGTCTTAATTACAAGTTTGCCACCCAACCATTTCTTCTCCACCCCCGACCTTTTCTCCCCCACGCCCAAACCCTAACCGTCGCGCCGCCCCTGTTCACGCACCACCGCCGCCACGGCCGACGCCGCATGGCCGCCGATCGACGTCGCCCAGCCCGGCCACAGCGTCGCCCTGCCGCCCCGACCAGGTCCGGCCCCCATCGGACCGCCGCGATGCGAGGAATCCCCGCCGCGACGCCGCTCCCGCATTGCGCTTCCGTCGCCGATCCCGCCGCCGGCGACCAGCGCCGCCGCGATCGGTCGGTCGCCTCAGCATCCTCAGCCTTCCAGCGACCTTCCCTGACCGGAGCGGAGGCCGTCGCCACCGTGGCCGGCCGGATCTAGCGACCCATCGCCGCCGGCTCTGTTTTGCCATTTTCCGGTGAGCCGCCGCCTCCATTGGCCACGTTGATGTCATAGATGAGTCGGGCTCGCCGAGCCGGTTCCGAGGGTACCCAACACGACCACTTTCCGGCCAATAGACGCCGCCGGCGATTGTCGCCGGAAAACCACTCGGAAGTCGCCGGAAAACCGCCAGTAGCTGCCAGAAAACCGAATCGGAATTTGCCGGAATTCACCGGATCTTCCGCGGGGCTCACCCAGTCAAGCCCGATCGAGCTTCGGACGCCGATGAGCGCCGAATTTGAGCTCCGAGACACGCGACGGAACCCTAGCCGTCGCCGATTGCCGACTACGTGAGGTATAATTACCTCCGATTGATTTATTTAAAATTGATTATTGTTAGCACAACATGCTAGGACTAATTATTGATGTGATTAATGCTTAATTACGAATGAAGTGATAAGAGACATGATTTGATGAATAGTGCTTGAATGTGAGTGATCTAATGAGGTAGATCGAGTTGAGCATGCTAATCGAGTAATGTAACTTAGGAAAAATATAATAAAATTGGTAGGAATAGGATGAGTAGAATTATTTTCATATTTATGATTATTGATTGTGATTGATGTTTATTGAGTTTGATGCATCATTTAGTTAGCGGGCGTTAGTATTTAGTTTTGATGTGTAGGTACGGAGTAGGAGCTCGCCGCCTAGGCGCGATGACACGCTTGGAGCTTCTACCAGGTCCGTTTAGGACTCGTCTGTTTTACTCTTTTCTATTGTATGTTTGTTTTATTGCCTACAGGACGGGTTAAGTGGCGCTTTATCGGATCCCACTTAACTCGGGCCATTTAACCGAATAGTTTTCCGGATTAATAACCCTTCGAGGATGAGATCCCTCGAGGATGATTTCGAAAACAAGATCCACCACAAGTTGCCTTCGGGCCTATTATATAAATCCCTACCCAGCCCTATATATATGTAGTTTTCGCGTTTTCAGTGAGACGAGAGATGGAGAAATCGACTGCACGTACCATGCAAAGGATGCCGTGACAGTCAAAGCGGGCTCTGGATTAGTGCCAGCGGACTGTTCCATTCCCAAGGGATCCTGACAACTCCGTGTTTGAGTTCCTCACACCCGGAGAACGTGGAGGTTTACGGGTACTGTTTAGTACAGCGCATGTCCAGACTTGTGGTTCAAAGGGTACTAAAGGCGACTGCCTGAGAGTACTCGGCCTTCGTGCTCAAGGCCAGGAGAAATATGGAGGTACAGAGAGGGCTTAGGATAAAGTTTCACGAGAAGTACTGAAAAGAAGTGCTGAGAGCGGCACAGTACCAGCAGCAGATCAGTAAGTTCGGGATGCTACCGGGTCTGCAGCCCAGTGGCTCCTCAGTAGTGCCCTTCAGAGTGTTCACGTGGAGTATATGATGTTTTCTTTCATATGAGAGTTTGCTCTCATAGCCAGTTTGTTATAGTTATTTTATTTTCCGGACCAGTAACACTTGTTACTGACGTGTTTTTATACTATATGTAGGTAATAATCACGAGTTGGAGGAGCCAGCTTGGACGGAGGAGCAATGAGGTCTTCTGCACACACACATTGGGTGATTGAATGTTTAATATTATGTTTATGATGTTATTTTATAAACATGCTATGATTAAATGTTTGAGGCATGACAATAGACATGAAATGAAATGATCAGAGTAGCGCAACAAAAGTATGATGGGTCAGGACCCAAAGTTCAGAGAATGATGAATATAGTAGATTAGAAGTCTGTGTGAATGCTATTGTTGCTATGCGTATATATCCTTGAATATATGATTTTGACAGGGTGGCCCCTAATTACATTTTTAGGGGAAATTCTGTCCCTTTCGTTTTAGAATTTTTTTACTAATTTTGATTGTAATTGTGTTGGTGTGAAATGTGGTTGCATGTCATCCATGTAGTATCCTGTTAGGGTTTTATGCATTCATCCATGCATGACGGGTCGTATCTTCATCTTAAGACGCCGAGATTAGATCCGCATGAGTTAGGTTCGGGTTAGCCGACCTAACCGGGGCCTGTAACATGCCGGTTCGGTTCACGAGTGTGAACCGGATTTGGGGTGTTACAGAATTGGTATCAAAGCCACTCTCGGCCGATTAAGATGTATGATACTTTTATAGGTGATGTGTGTGCAAAGACTGCTCCGAGTCCAGCTGGCAGGTATGTTTTCGTATATTTTCTTTACATGCAGATTTTCTTCATAAGTTGTTTGGATAGCAGTGTATTCAGGACTTGATCAGAATTATGTGGAACTGAACTTAGTTGAGTTGACAGGTCATTTCTATGGGATGATATCAGATTGCTTGGTCAGTTAGATGTGAGCAGGGGATGTAGTAGTGCTAGCAGAGGTAGAATGGGAATAGGATCCTATCTTATACCAGATCCAGATGTCAATAGACGTTAGATTCTAAGAATCTGATAGGAATGTCATGATGGGCGTAGAGACCCACCGAGGCTGTCCATTGCAAATGAGATTTGGATGTTGACCAGGTGTCCATGCTTTGCATGTCATCGCATCAGTCCTGCTTCCATTGGACGCGGTGTACATAGTGGGAAAGAACTTGAAGTATAGAGATACCAGTAAGTTAGTGGCACATGAGATGGACCGTCGAGTGCCTTAGACAAATCCCTACGGATGAAGGAAGTGGTTATGCCAATAGGGCCATTGAAGTACATGGAGCATAGATGAGAGTTTCTGCAGACGGCTTGAGATGGACCACTTCTAGAAGATAGTAATGAATGAGGATGAGTAGTGAGACGTAGGCTTGGACATAACAAGGAAAAGACCAAGACCACCAGTGCCTACGAGATCAGAGTGGGGTTTAGCATAGGTTGACCATCATATGTGTCAGCATCATGATCCAAACCCCTTTGGATCAGACACGCTTGATTGGACAACCTAAACCGAGTTAATAGCAGCCAAGATATGGCAGAGATAGTAGTAGATTTACGATGCATATGAGTAGGATTAGATATTTCTGCATCTAGGTAGTGCACAACCGCTGACCGAGTGCACAACCACCGACCGAGTGCACAACCGCCGACCGAGTTGCACAACCGTCGACCGAGTTGCACAACCACCGCCCGAGGCGCACAACCACCGTCCGAGATTCACTACCACTGACCGCAAACGCACTACCGCCGTCCGTGTATTGCTCATCCGCCGACCGAGTAGATTAGTTAAAGTTTAGTAGGGCAAGAACTTGAGGAACAAGATATAGCCACAATAGAAATTAGCAGAACATAGAAGAGTTAGGAAAAGTGAGGTTATTTGGATGAGATGGCATAGGATCCGACTTCATAGCTCTCTTGCAATTAGTGTTTTGACCTGACACCCTTGGGTCAGATGAATATTGCAAGATGTCCCCATCAGACACTGTTAGTTACAGTCTCATAGGGATGCGTATGGACAGAGTCAAGGAACATGAGAGAGTGACCTCTAGATGGGATAGTCACAAAGATCAGATTGTGTAGATTGCATGATCGTGCATCCATGGGTCACAACCAGCATACATAGATCAGATGGTTGGTACATGGACACATGCAATTTAACCCATGCAGCGATGGGCCAGTAGGCGATAGGGGTTAGGCTTGTATTAGAGTATTAGGCATAGATAGAGTGTTAGTGAGGAAGGGTCTTTCAGAGAGATATTGATTTCCTTGTGTTTCGCCAGCACGATTAGGTTCTCACCTTGAACCATAGGATTGAGCCTTGCCCAAGTATAGAGGTACCTTCATGGTACTGATTAGGGTTTACAGTACAGGTAGATGTTTGCAGATCGATCTTCCGATGAGGATTTCACCCCAACATAAGTGGACCAGATGGAGTATATTAGTGTATGCTCATCTTTATTGATAGCCTTGCTTGAGAGTCTGCCACAGCGGTAGTAGTCATGTGAGTTGAGATTAGTGCTACAAATCGGTACGGGACGGCAGGTCACACACCACTGAAGAGCGGACGAGACATGTGTCGAACCTCATTATGAGTTCCCGTAGACTTGAGGGGAGACAGTGGTTTTTTGGGTCGTTTGAACCCCGCCCGTTTATAAGTGCATGACTAGTACGGTATCAAGAAACACGTGCCTACTGTTAGCTGATTGAACTAGGGCCACTTAGGAGCCGTTTCTTAGATTCGTCATTGATTGACTATTCCACAGACTGATCACCTGTGGCGTAGTAAATCATGGTGATCTTAGAGACAAGTCCATAGACCTACCAATATTTTGGTCACCTAGTATGCTACATAGGGATTTCAGCCCCCTTGCCCTTTACACGATACCTTAACCTTATCATAGATCAGAGTGACACACCTATGTAGCTGGGTTTTCTTAGCCTAGTGGATTCCCCATTTACTTAATGTCAGATACCACATGTGAGGATGAGATGTCACATCGAGAGCTCTTGAGCAGTGTGACTTGATTTCCACTAGATTTAGCCTCCCTTCCTATACCTAGAGATGTCAGACGGAGTGGAGTTTTCACTTGAGGATTTCCACTCACCCCTTTGTATGTATCAGTTCTACCATCAGTTTATCCAGAGGATTGAGATGAGCATACATTGACCAAAGCACAGAGCACATGCCACAGACCAGATGCAAACTCCACAATCCCATGCAGAGTATGTCATCATACTCCTTGAGACACGTTGTGTATGTACAGGTGTTCTCGCCTCCCTTCAATAGTAGTTAGTGGTTGTATAGATAGCTACCGGAGCCATAGTATACATTAGAGTCATAGCAGCTATCCTTGTTCTCTTATAGAACAGAGTGAGATACATGACTCAGGACCGAGTCAACTAGAACCAAGTGAGCGGTCCAGTTCCTTGTATAGGAACACCTGAGAGTTGGACCTAGACTGGCGACAATGAGCCGTGCAGCTCATTAGGGTATCCACCGTACTTAGCAGGAGACTCATAGTAGGCCTTGAGGTGACTGTAGGACCTAGAGTAGAGTTCCTGCGAGTACATGTAGGTGACGGTTCACAAATGAGGATTAGAGGGACATGGGTAGATGTTAGCAGGTAGGTCTTACCCTCGGCGTAGTTTTCCAGACATAGCCCAGATTAGAACCTTACGATACTCTAGAGTATTTGCTTGACCAACCCAGTAGGCCCTTAGGGGTGATCTAGGTTTTCCGCCGAGTTAGCAGTGGGGATCAGAACAGAAGAGAGGGATGATGATAATGTCAAAACAGACACAGGAAGTATAGAATCCAGCATGTTTGAGATGGTCAGCATCACTAGCAGGACTCGCCACGTCGGCACCCCTACAGTCGATGAGGATGTATAGGACTGTTGAAGCAGTAGAGGATACGACTGATATGTATCCTAGCTTCCAGGTAGTAGTTCAGCAGAACCTCCTTGAGTTAAAATTTCGAGGACGAAATTTTTATAAGGAGGGAAGATTGTAAAACCCACGATTCGAGTCAGGGTTTTATATTCAGAACCGGTCGGTTCGACCGTTATTTTCGAGTCGAGTCAGTTTCAGAACACGTGTACTAAGCCGACGCCGGTCTCGTGTATGAGCCATGAGGGTCATGTGTACCCAAGTATATGATGATAACGTCATGAACACAGCAGAAAAGAATGAGTTATCAGAATATATGAGAGTATGCAGTTCATTTTTTTATTATGATATATAATGGATCGTAGAATTAGTTTTAGGTCGTTTATCGCGTTAGGACGCATTACGGGCATTTTGGGTGGGTTGATAGTTCTAGAGCATATCATTATGATTTTTTTTGTGTTGTTTGATTTTAGGGTATTTTTCCCGATTTTTATGAATTTTTTAGGATTTAATACAACTTAGTTATTATACTTGACTCGAGCCGGAGACGAGTCAAGTCTTAATTACAAGTTTGCCACCCAACCATTTCTTCTCCACCCCCGACCTTTTCTCCCCCACGCCCAAACCCTAACCGCCGCGCCGCCCCTGTTCACGCACCACCACCGCCACGGCCGACGCCGCCTAGCCGCCGATCGACGCCGCCCAGCCCGGCCACAGCGTCGCCCTGCCACCCCGACCAGGTCCGGCCCCCATCGGACCGCCGCGACGCGAGGAAGCCACGCTGCGATGCCGCTCCCGCATTGCGCTTCCGTCGCCGATCCCGCCGCCGGCGACCAGCGCCGCCGCGATCGGTCGGTCGCCTCAGCATCCTTAGCCTTCCAGCGACCTTCCCCGACTGGAACGGAGGCCGTGGCCACCGTGACCGGCCAGATCTAGCGACCCATCGCCGCCGGCTCTATTTTGCCATTTTCCGGCGAGCCGCCGCCTCCATTGGCCACGCTGATGTCATAGATGAGTCGGGCTCGCCGAGCCGGTTCCGAGGGTACCCAACACGACCACTTTCTGGCCAATAAACGCCGCCGGCGATTGTCGCCGAAAAACCACTGGAAGTCGCCGGAAAACCGCCAGTAGCTGCCGGAAAACCGCAATTTCTGGAATTCACTGGATCTTCCGCGGGGCTCACCCAGTCGAGCCCGATCGAGCTTCGGACGCCAATGAGCGCCGAATTTGAGCTCCGAGACACGCGACGGAACCCTAGCCGTCGCCGATTGCCGACTACGTGAGGTATAATTACCTCCGATTGATTTATTTAAAATTGATTATTGTTAGCACAGCATGCTAGGACTAATTATTGATGTGATTAATGCTTAATTACGAATGAAGTGATAAGAGACATGATTTGATGAATAGTGCTTGAATGTGAGTGATCTAATGAGGTAGATCGAGTTGAGCATGCTAATCGAGTAATGTAACTTAGGAAAAATATAATAAAATTGGTAGGAATAGGATGAGTAGAATTATTTTCATATTTATGATTCATTGATTGTGATTGATGTTTATTGAGTTTGATGCATCATTTAGTTAGCGGGCGTTAGTATTTAGTTTTGATGTGTAGATACGGAGTAGGAGCTGGCCGCTTAGGCGCGATGACACGCTTGGAGCTTCTACCAGGTCCGTTTAGGACTCGTCTGTTTTACTCTTTTCTATTGTATGTTTGTTTTAATGCCTACAGGACGAGTTAAGTGGCGCTTTATCGGATCCCACTTAACTCGGGCCATTTAACCGAATAGTTTTCCGGATTAATAACCCTTCGAGGATGAGATCCCTCGAGGATGATTTCGAAAACAAGATCCACCACAAGTTGCCTTCGGGCCTATTATATAAATCCCTACCCAGCCCTATATATATGTAGTTTTCGCGTTTTCAGTGAGACGAGAGATGGAGAAATCGACTGCACGTACCATGCAAAGGATGCCGTGACAGTCAAAGCGGGCTCTGGATTAGTGCCAGCGGACTGTTCCATTCCCAAGGGATCCTGACAACTCCGCGTTTGAGTTCCTCACACCCGGAGAACGTGGAGGTTTACGGGTACTGTTTAGTACAGCGCATGTCCAGACTTGTGGTTCAAAGGGTACTAAAGGCGACTGCCTGAGAGTACTCGGCCTTCGTGCTCAAGGCCAGGAGAAATATGGAGGTACGGAGAGGGCTTAGGATAAAGTTTCACGAGAAGTACTGAAAAGAAGTGCCGAGAGCGGCACAGTACCAGCAGCAGATCAGTAAGTTCGGGATGCTACCGGGTCTGCAGCCCAGTGGCTCCTCAGTAGTGCCCTTCAGAGTGTTCACGTGGAGTATATGATGTTTTCTTTCATATGAGAGTTTGCTCTCATAGCCAGCTTGTTATAGTTATTTTATTTTCCGGACCAGTAACACTTGTTACTGACGTGTTTTTATACTATATGTGGGTAATAATCACGAGTTGGAGGAGCCAGCTTGGACGGAGGAGCAATGAGGTTTTCTGCACACACACATTGGGTGATTGAATGTTTAATATTTTGTTTATGACGTTATTTTATAAACATGCTATGATTAAATGTTTGAGGCATGACAATAACATAAAATGAACTGATCAGAGTAGCGCAACAAAAGTATGATGGGTCAGGACCCAAAGTTCAGAGAATGATGAATATAGTAGATTAGAAGTCTGTGTGAATGCTATTGTTGCTATGCGTATATATCCTTGAATATATGATTTTGACAGGGTGGCCCCTAATTACATTTTTAGGGGAAATTTTGTCCCTTTCGTTTTAGAATTTTTTTACTAATTTTGATTGTAATTGTGTTGGTGTGAAAAGTGGTTGCATGTCATCCATGTAGTATCCTGTTAGGGTCTTATGCATTCATTCATGACGGGTCGTATCTTCATCTTAAGACGCCGAGATTAGATCCGCATGAGTTAGGTTCGAGTTAGCCGACCTGACCGGGGCCTGTAACAGGCCGGTTCGGTTCACGAGCGTGAACCGGATTTAGGGTGTTACATGCACGGCGGTGCGGGGCAGGGTGGGGGCGCAGGGAACAGGGGATAGGGGGGTGCAGGTAGTGGCAGGGGGCATAGGGCGGCGGGGCAGGGCTGGCCGGGGGAGGTGGGACTGGGCGACGACGGCGGGGAGGGACGGGACGGGGCTGGCAAAGGGAGGCAGGGCGCGGCGGCGGCGGCGACGACGGTGGAAGGAGGACTGTGGGTGTGGGAGAGAGGAGGGGAAAGAAATAAAAAATCAAAACTTGACTCGAATCCTACTCGAGTCAAAAATTATAACTAATTCTAAATAATTTTAAAAAATTCAAAAAATACAAAAAATACCATAAAAGATAATATATACCATAATATCAAAATGACATGTTTTATAACTTAAAACCTACCAATTTTGATTAAATTAAAATTTTTGTATAGGATTAATTTGGACTGATTCAATTAAACCGTTTCCTAACTAATTTTGACCGATTCGATCCGATTCAGTGACTCCATCAAAACCGATTTCAATTCCAATTCCGATTTTTACAACTATGGTTTGAGCAATAAAATAAGCAATGTTGTCCAACCATGTAGTCCTCGTCATTGCAAGCGTCCAAGACAATTATCTTCACCACCTTTGACAGCCAATCTACATACATGTGTCCTAATAAGCCTTGCATCTTTTTTACCAGAATCGAGCACATTACTTATATTTCATGTTACAAATTAAGTTTTCATATTAAATGCTTCACTTGTGTGATATAATCTAAAATACCCTTCACCTCTAGCAATGCAATTGGCCAGTGCAGTATGTCAATCAATGTTGACTTTCCTAGCCCACTTTAGACGAGCAAGGCGTAAATTGTGAACAGGTTGACTAAAATAATTTAGTACATTGTTAAATCATTTTCTATCGCTAACCATCCCTTCCTTGAAGTATAACGTGTGTGTGGTAGTGAGATTACTCGACCTTATGATATATTCTTCATTACTAGACCTTGGGACAATATTCTCCTCTCCACACGTATCTTAATAAGTCTTCTGTACGCATACAAGGATGCCAATAGAGCATGTTACAAATGACATTACAACTTAGTATTTTATATTAAAGTTGATGACAGGGAGAGTAATGGTGCCAACTAGCAAGGGGGCGCATGGGTCAACATGGATAGAGTGGATAAAAAAGGTGTGGGCGGAAGGGGAGATGATGGAGGTGATACATGTAGCAATGGAATATTTGGCCAAGGCAGGCAGCCGACGCGAGGGTGGACACAGATGTGTTGAGGAGAACAGTATTTTTAGAATTTTTAGAACAGACTAAAGAGCTGGTGAGAAGGAGAATAGATCATATTGTGGGGAATAAGAGCCCGTGTAGATGATTTGATCAAGCTTGCATGTATGTTAATCGAACCTACTAAATAAAAAATTTAAGATCGTGCATGGTTTTCAACTTGCTTGAATTTCATAACCCTGTCATGTCTACACCACACTAAATGCTATCGTTTCATTCTCAGACCCCTTTTGTGCTTTTTAGTATATTACCTATTAATTGCCATTAAGGGCGAATTCGTCCATTTCTTACTATTTAACACAGGCAAGGGAGGTCATTAGACAACCACCATATCCAATAAATTGCGCTATCTTTGGACCATACCGAGATAATGGCTCCAATATATACAGCTATGTAACTACGAATGAACAAAGGCCCCCAATTCTACATAGATTTATTATAATTTGTAATAAAGCCTAAGTTCAAACCAATTGGCCAAGTCTGTCCTCCGAAAGTGGTTAAATAAGCATGATAATTCCATTAATGTACTCCATGTTATCATAATAAGTATTAGATGTAATAAAAAATTTATTCATTTTTAAAGTTTACTTACCTTTAAAAATTTTGATCCTTTCTTAAGCCTATGGGTCTACTCTAGCACATTCTTTAATATTGTCTCGATTTAGCTCAGATACTATATGTAACAACCAAGTGTAAATTAATAAGCTTAAATTATTCTTTTAATTTAAAAAAAGACTAGTTAAAGTTAAAGATCTATAACCATATCTCTAATTCTTAGTTGATAGCTATTGAATATGTAATTATTTTTTAAAGATTTTCGAAATTCCTTTAGCCTAATACATGTGGCTAATTTAATGTAGTCAACCACCCAATACGATATCATGTCTAACATCCTGATCTACAATGGCTCGGCTCAAAGCCATGATAATGGACCAACATCATTTTTTACAAGTGGTTAACCCAATTTATTTGAAGTTCACGAGCTAATACATCTAATCATACACAGTAAGTAATAAATCTGAAACTAATGTTAGCTCTAAAAACTTCCACAAAAGAATGTAAAATATAGAAAATTTCTATGTGTAAGCAATACACAAAATAGAAAATTAGTGTTTATGCATTATATTTCACGGATTCATAGTATTTGTCTTAAAAAAATTATAGTTGTCTTTAAGTAGTTTCTTGGTGGAAAAATCTTTTTATTTTTTTCTTGAAACACACAAAAAAATACTAGATATAAGAGGTCACTTTTTGTTGGAAATTTTATACAAAATACATTTTGGTTGAATAATTATTTTATGAAATGCAATGATTATATATATATATATATGGAAATAAATTTCCTATGCTTGAGCGCAGGCAAGAAAGTTTGATCTTGGCCGTTGGATTAGCATCCAACGGCCAAGATCAAAAAACATGAGGGGGTGGCTGTCGGCGCCGCCGCAACAGCGACGGCGGAGGGGCCGGGAAGGGTGCCTAGCCATGGTGACGGCCAGGGGGGGCGACAGGGGACGGGGTTGGTCCGGGGGGCGGCGGTGGTCGCGGGTCGCCACGCGGGGGGCGCGGCGTGGCGGGGTGGCGGGCAGGGGCCGAGGGGGGCACGACATGGTGGCGGGCGGGGGATGGGGGACGGGGGACGAGGGGGGGGGAGCGCGGCTGGGCGCCCGTTGCCGCAGGGGTGGGAGCCGCGGTGGGGAGGGGCGGGGCAGGGAGGTGGGCCGCCGGGGTGCACCGCCACGGCCGACCCCTGCTTCGGGAGGGGCGCGGCAACGGGGCAGCGGCCCCGACGGGGTGGGGGTGGTGTCGCCTGGCGGCAGGGCGGCGGGCCGGCAGGGGAAGAGGCGGGGAGGCTAGATCCGCCGCCCCGTCGCCGCCGGTAGTTGGGGGGGAGGGGTTGTGTTGCCGCCCCGTCGGCCGGGGGCGGCGACGGGAGGGGCAGGGGTGCCGTCGCGTCAGCCGGGGTGGCGGCAACGCGTCGGCCGGCGGCGGCGTCGACGCCGCCCCTTTTTTTTGCATCCAGCCTTGGATTGAATCCAACGACTGGATGGCTCAAGCACAAGCAGCAAAGTAAACCCGCCCTCTTTATATATATATATTAGGTTTATTACGTATAATCTTCTCAAATTTTAAAATTTCTTTTCTATAAGGGACATCAAACACGGATCAAACTGGGAGGCCACTACAGGGTTTGATTTTGCTGGGTGATGTCGCCGGTGGCGGCAATAATCTTCGACCTAACGCTTTCGAACTCCGCTTTCTGTCAGGGGATGGTGATGCCGCCGACGTGGTGGAAGCCAAACTCCTCCTCCGCCTCCAAGAGCAGCTCCCCAAAGAGAGGATGGTTGAAGTAGATGACCGGTACCAGGTACCGGTGCGGTTCCCCACCACTCTATCCCACATACACAGCCAGGTGACCCCTCGGCACCGCCGTCGGACAATCCAGAGGCCGTGTAGCCGTGCTCAGATGGAGCTTACAACCGAGACGACGGCCCCAGTTTCAGATTTTTGTCATCATCGTAATGCTGGGGGCTCTTAATAAACGTTGGTTAAGGAGTAGCCTCTCCGATCAGTGGCCTCCCTTCTCTCTATTGCTCTTGTCTGTGTGTGCTGCTGGTAACGTAGCAGTGTCGGGTAAGTTAAGAACCAATATTAGTTGAGAGGGAGAGGACTAACGGGAGATGGGAATGGTATATTAGGTGGGAAGAAGAAGGAGACGGCTATTTTTGATTGGGTCACAAGGGAAGCGAGGGGGAGTTTGATTTATGGGATGATTGGATACTCTGGAAAGACTAGGCACCAACGTGACGAGTTAAACCTAGGAAACAAAGACAGGCAGATGAAGAGAGTTTACCTTGTCAGTTATCATTGATGAGTGGTTGGACCGGCGAGCGAGAGAGATTGTGCACAACTTTATTAGATTGAACTTGTTTTCAAAGTAGTCACCTCGACTTTGATTTGGCGAGGTTGTCTTTCTCTGAATGAAGGTTGAGCGGCTTACAAATTCATTTTTAAGTGTTTAAATTTGGTTCACGATTCGTTTTGACTCGAGCCTTTTGATAACTTCACCAAGGTGAAGACTTATAGATGTTGTGTGGGGTACTCTATTGGAGTAATTATCTCAAGTAATTATTCTGAGCTACAAGGGACGCACGCAGGCAACAAAGGAGAGAATACTTTTTTTCATATATTCCCCTCCTCTTCCCATTTTGCCCTCCGTTACATGTGTACGTCGTTAATGGGCGTTCCTAATAATTATTTGATCGTCAGATTGTGGGATCGGATGCGGCTGGTGCGCGTGCATTAAAAAATTCCCTCGAGTATAGGCTCCCTTGGTTGGTAGTAATTACTAATCAATTATCAAATTTGGCCGAGTTTTATAGTCAATAGGAAAGAGTTTAACACAAGATTTGCACAGCGTGTGCGCGTTGCCATAGTGGGAGGAATTTACCACTTCATGCCAATTATTAGATAAAATTTACCTTTAAAAAATTTTATTAGATGAAATTTTCATTTGTCGAACCAATTATTAAGTTGTGTTAGTGTCAAATTTCAAGCCAAATTGAGTTGGTTAGATAAGTTCCTTTGAGCTTGATTGTTAAAAAAAGTTAATGAGTTAGCTTTAGTCAATTTCTTTTTAATATTCCCAACCAGCTTGAGTGTTCTATGACACTTTGGACTGCTAAATAAGCAAACGAGTCGGGTTCAACTTGTAATCGAATTTGACTTAAATAATTTAAAGTTCGTTCGAACTCGGCTTAAGATCAAACGAGTTTTCAACATATATACTCAAAATCGGCTCGAAGATTTTTTATGATGTTTGAGTTCAACTCGAGCTCAACCTCCAAGTCTTCGATTTGAAGATCTCTCGTCTAAGTTATCTCACTGTGTTGTTATTTTGTTGTATATAAATAAATATAATTTGTTACAATTAAACTTATTAGTATATATATAAATTATTTTAGCTAGGAGCAAATAATATTTTTGTCTCAAATTTTAATCATTATTCACTTATTAAAAAAAGGTAAAAAACAATAATAAATAATTATTTCAAATACTTTTAAAAATAATTTTATAAAATATCACTTATTCAGATTAGATACGGGATGAATCAAAAACTCATATTTGATTAAAATATTTTCAGATATATTATATATCTAAATAATCCAAACTCATAACTTAAGATCAGATATATATAAATAGAAGATATATATAAGCAGATCTGATATGGATCAAATTTAGGGATATTGGATATCCAAAGTACCCATCTCTGCTCAGAATTTAAAGAATTAACAATACCGCCCTCTATATATACATCCACCCCTATGACCCCTATGACCCTATGAACGATCCCAACCCACAAAGCAATATTTTTCTCTCACAATAAAAGATTTCTTTCTCTTCTCCCACATTCAGAAACCCTAGGTTTCCCTCTTTAATTGATCTCACCTCAAAAACTCCTACAAAAGACGTATTTATAAGCGACTCTGCGTCTACTATTCCCAAGCAACCGAAACCTGACGCCTAAGCATCAGGGCTTCTGGAAACAGTTCATGTGGTACCCTACCACGTACGCCCTGTAACACTTCTTCCTCCGTCGTTCATACCCCTAATGCGGGGAGAACCCCATCATAACAAATAGTGACTTGCTATAAAACGTCAAATGTTAAATATAAGATTAAGTCCATACTCGTTCTTTTCTAAAATACATAGATTCACAAGCTCCTAATAGGGATGTTTATAATCCAGAATTATAGTTGGGTTGTTGGGAAATCGATTGTCAAAAAAACCTAATCAACAACTTATATTGTAGTAATTACAAAAATCTAATAATGCATAGGAAATCAGCTATCTCTAAGATTTTTTTTACAAAGCAAGGAACTATTCATTGTTCCCATTTGACCTAAACAACAAATTAAATCCCACCTGAATGGATCAACATGTGATGCTTCCAATGATAGAGTTAGGTAAATAAATACCAAAATGCTTGAAAGATAGAAATCACACGATTAACATCAACAATCAAATTTCATAGGACATCAATGCTATTATTATCATTGGCATTATTATTCACTAGTAAAAAATCGTCCATCATCGACAAGAGGTTTGCGATTGCCCAATCCCAACGCAAATTAGTGACCATGCTAAAACGGATAATGTTTACGACCACCTTGCGACCTCAAAGCCGGTCATAAAATATATCTATAGTTTAGTAACCGCTTAACGACCAGAATTTTGTAACCACTCTTAGAGGTTGCTAACTATGGTTGCAAAGTGATCAACGCACTTTGCGACCACTCTATCCGGTCGCATATCGGTTGCTAAGTTTCAAAACGAAACTTAATAATTCAAACTTTTTTAATGAGGGACAAAGCCCCTTAAATTTTATGCTTGCTCGCGCCCATTTTATTGTTGCCCGTCGTTGCCATGGCCACCTACACGCATTTTAGGCATAATATTTTTGTTTTTAAAAAAATTATTTTATTTTTTATAAATATGTTAATTAAGATTGAAATTATTGATTATTTTTGTTTGTTAATTGTTGTTGAATGTGGTTGAATGTTTATTTTTATTGTTATGACGAATTTATAAAATTAGGGTTTATTTTGTGATTATGATTGTTATTTTGATTATATTTCGAAATTTGGGTATTTGAATTTTTTTAAAAAACTAATTAGTTTGATTATGTTTAAATTTTTATTTTAATGTTGTTAATAGGTTTGGGACAAAAGGCAAATCATTTATAATTTACGTACTACTTTAGAGCCAAAAAAAGGGCGGAATCTCTTTAGGGGTACAAGGGGTAAACCATGTAAAAAATTTACAGCTACCAATATTAGGCAGGTGACGGTGTCGCGGGTGGTGGCAATCTTCGACCGGACATTCTCAAACTTGGCTTTCCCACAGGGGATGGTGATGCCGCCGGCATGGTGGAAGCCGAACTCCTCCTCCGCCTCACGGAGGAGCTCCTCGAAGAAAGGATGGTTGAAGTAGGTCACCGGCACAAGGTACCGGTGCGCCTCCCCGTCCTTCCCCACGTACACCGCCAAGTGCCCCTTGGGCACCTCGGTAGGGCCATCCGTAGGCCACGTAACCACCCTGTTCCGTCGGAGCATGCAAAGAAGCCGACAACCCCAGTCATTGATTTTCGTCATATATGGTCTTGTTGTTGTAGACGCTAAATATTGGGCTATCGTTACAAGATTTTTCTCTCGTAATGCTCTACTGCGGCAGGTGGAGGTTGATAAAATTCTCCTCTCCCCTGCTATTGCTCTTGCCGATTTGCAGCTCGTTGATAGCGGTGGTGGGTAAGTTTTGTACTATGAGAGCTTGACAAGGGGAGGGTTGAATTTGGGAGATGGAAATGGAGGAGGGAAAGAGTCTCGTGCTGATTGGGTCTGAGAGAGGGGGTTGTTTTTATAGAGGTAAGATTGGAGGATACAGTGCATTAGACAAGCCACCGAGGTACTGAGTCAAACTTAGGCAACAAGGGGGAGTAAGGGATAGAAAGGAAGAGGTGGTAGAGGAATATGGTCGTCATGGACGTGACTAGTGGGTAGTGGAGTGAGACGGGGAATTGATGCCACAGTGCCGTTCCGCGCGCGCGAGAGAGACTAAAACAAAAAATTCATATTTTGTCTTGTTCGATTTTAAAAAAAATGTGAAAAAATTATTTTTATTAGGATAACCCCTTTATAATTTTTTTTAAAAAAATAAAAGAAAATGAGCGAAAGTGAGTAATGATGAGACCTCTTTATACAAATTTTCTTTTATAGAAATAATAAGTATTTTTTTCTTTTTCATATCTACTTTTTTTATTTTGTCACTATCCAAATAGATCCTTAAAGAATAATAAATATAAAATTTATTGAAAAGAAAAAATATGAAAAGTGAGAAAATATAAGAATGCTAAAAAATTAATGTTGAAAACCTTAAGAGAAAGGGGAAAATTACCAATAGGAAAATTTATTACGAAAAGTTTGCCCTCCTCGCCATTCAATAATGTCAACCAAAGACACCCTCTAACCTTAGGTTACCATAAAAAAATCTCGATAACAACTTCAATGGCTTAAACTCAAATGCATAAAAATCGGGTTTCAAAGCTAATCGAGTCGAGCATTTTGGTGCTCAAGTTCTTCCCTTCCTATTTCATCAACTTATCAATTTTAAGGCAACTACATATTGATATATTGCTTCTAAATTGTATTATTTGTATATAAGAGGGGCAATAGTATTATTGATATATAGCTTGCAAATACCATTGCATTAAAAACTGTTCTACACTCTAAAAATATATGTTATACACCGTGAGTCAACATCACATGACTCCATCCCTACTAAAAATCTCTGGAATGTGAGGTGTCAACGTTCTTCATCTGTCCTACGGTCCGTACAAAGACCGTACATTTAGACACTTTTTTAAGTATTAGGTCGAAGAAAAGGAAGAAGAAAAAATGCACAGAAGCCTTCAAAAACTTAGGTCTCGAAAGATGACGCTTTTCCGCTATCCAATGTAAAATATGCAAAGTTTCTTGAATATTAATAACACACCTTATCTTCTAGACTTTTATTGATCTCCTTTCTACAGAAAAGATAGATTCTTAATAACCTTTAAAGTGATGGAGATATATATCTAACAACTAATGTCAAGGATTCATAATTCACACACACGATTTAGACTCGTTCTTCTTAGTATTTTCTTGACGAAGCTTTTATGGAGTGAGGACTATCGATATCATCTTCCGAGTTTGTGTTGAATGGCAGACGTACAATTTTTTGAAAAATGAATACATATGACTTGATGTAAAGCTAATTGTCTAATGGAGATTAAATGCTAGTATTATGAAAAGACATGAATTAAACTCTTGGTACGATGGCGGTTTATAAGTACATTTGCTAAGTTACACCACATTACAAAGGGACAAACATGGCGTGTATACCAAAGAAGAATCGATTTAAATAGATAGAAGATTAACAGTAACTTCACCACGTTCTGAATTGTGGACAGAAACAGTGACTTTACTACGATCTGAATTGCAGACAAAATATTAATCTCTACTCTGCTAACTATCTACAAACTATAAAGAGTAATCTCTAATTATAAACCAAAGCTTGAGAAATAAGTGTACCTTTATAGGGTGTTTAATTATGCTATTTTTAATTTGTTAGAAAAATATAAAATTTCAATAATAACGAGAGACAAGCGAGCATTTGGCAAATATTGACAAAATATAGAGTGACAAAAACACTTTATATAAATATTTACGAAATGCTACAGAATTAAAAAAAAGATTTATCACATACTATTTTCTCCCAACACAGAACTCCAATAATTGAAAGTGCTAAAAATTACTTTAAGCTCAATCAGTTTTTCTAAGTTCATTATAGATGAAATTTTCATGAGAGATAAAAAATTTTCTACTATAACCAAAACACCCAATTAATGGAAAAACATGGCAAATGGGCAGGAAGGAAACTAAGTCCACAGTTTCTTTTCAAGAAAAGAGATTCAAACTCCTAATTGGGAACCATAGTTACAGCCTCAATTGTTGGCAAGCTAATTGTAAAAAATCCTAATGTGGAGATTATTAATGTAGTAACTGTTGGCTTTGGCCAATAGCTACACAGTTGAATTAAAAACATCCTACTCCGAAGCAGATCAGCTACCTCTTAACATTTCTTTTACAACACAATGAACTATTTATTATCCTCACCATCTATCAACCCAAACAAAGGATTAATTCCCATCTGAAGGAATGCCAAATTTTTAAGCTCCAACAAACATAGCCAGCAAAATATGCCCTTAGTTCATGAGAAAATAAAAACCACAATATTGAACATCTACCAAAATTAAATAACACATCAATGTTCAAGCCAAAATATTATCTCTAATTCAGCAAGCTCTCATACAAAATTGGTAAAAACAACACTGGTACCAAATCCCAAAATAAACTACAATCTTCCCTGAAATATGTTTCGGTAGGACTGACCGGTTCATCTAGTACTTGATTGGGTTAAGAATGTATATCTGGGCGCCCAACTGCTCCTCGGCAACAATCTCAGCCTTCTTCCTAAGTTTGTTTAGTTGCTTCTTTATCTCTGTCACCTGTGCCCTTTGCTTCCTCTTCTCTTCAAGCTCCTAAAAGAGATGCACACTCGTTATTAAGCAATGGCTTAACATTAACAAACAATTTGTAGGAGGAAAAATAAGTAAACTTCAACACAATAAACAGAAGTAGCACAACAAGGCTTAGCCAGTTGGAGAGCTTTGTTATAGTAGTTATTTCAATCATCTGCAAGATATGTGAAAAATCGAAGAACAGACAAACAAAGAATTTCAGCAAGTTCTTCAATCGAAATCAAAGGATCACAGCAAAATACCAAGATGCTTACAGTCAAAGTGCTGAGGTGCTTACAATCAGATGCAAAAGGTACTTAGTCAATTTATATAATCGCTTTGTAGTAAAAGTAATACACATTTTTACCAAATAGCATTAACATTTTCAAACTTAAATTTAAAAAATAAGAACATAATTCAAAATAAATAACCGTACAAAAAGGGATAGCTGTTCAATAGAAATAGCAATGAATGACACCGCTAGCGGCAAATTACAACCGCATCAGTGTACATTATTGCAGATAAAGTAATAGGTGCTGCCATGCGCTTAGGCCAATCACACGCTGGAGGTACAACTTAAACAGTAAGAGATGTAGAAATTAGAAGTTTTAGAAAGCTTCAAGGCATTTTGAAATGTAAGTCCACTCAATAAAAACACAAATCTTTGAATGCATATAAAATGTAATCTTATAACCATCAAGACCTAATTGGAAAGACATCTTAGGATAATAACATGGAAGTTTACGGTACACCTAAACATGACTAATTCTCCATCTACAGATTAGAGTATTGGGTCAGGTCCACACCTGAGAAAACACAACTAACAAACTCACATCACTATAACAGATACCTATCTCCACAATACTCTCTTCCAAGAAAGCCATGACATAACATTAGGTAAGGTTTTCATTGTCTCACACCCCCTTCTACACTTCTTTTTCTTTCTTGCGCATTTGGATGAGGTAACCAACATTTATCTTTAAAACATTGCTCTTTTTTACCTTAAATTCAATCTATTTAGGCAACACCAGTCCAACAAATACCTAAGCAAAGCTTAAAGGGAGTGCAAGATTGAACTAAGAAAATAAAGTTTGCTTATTATTCCTAAAGCATAATCCTAACTTCAACCATACTTGCAGAAATAACATTTTTAGATCATTTTATATATGGACAGAAGATCATCAGCATAGAGTAATGGTAAAGATAACAATGGATCTGGAAAAACAAGACAAAAACTCAGGGATTTACTGCATTTCTTATATAGGATACGAAATAAATCAATAGTAACACCAAATTATACAAGTCTGTAAATGCTCAAGGACAAAAGGCGAAAAAATCCAACCAAGCTCTAAGTCCAGAATAGAATAGACAAGATAACTAGCTATAATACAACTGAACCGAACAGGAAAAGTACATGAAACTCTGAAAAAAAATTATGGAATTGTAAATTCAAAATTCATCATCAGAAGGCACTAAACAATCCTACTCGTACAAGAATATAATATAAATCACAGCATCAGCTGAACAGTTCAAAAAATATAAAACTTGAGGGAGACATAGACTATACAATAATTTTAAAGAAACTGACCTTAATAGTGTCATAGTGGTTCCATCCAACCTCAGAAGACAACCGGCCTAACAAACAGTACTTATGCCCAGGTTGAAGGCGCAGAACTCTATAAAACGAAACCCATAATTGATACATCAAATAAAACCCAACACAAATGCAAAAATTAAATTCATAGGCAGCAACCCAAAAAAATTAAAAATAAAAACATGCTTGAGAGCATCAGGAATGACCATTCTCTTGGTCTTATCATATGGGGGAGGAACACCCTCGTAAGCCTTGAGCCTAGCAAGTGCCGCTGCGCCGCGCTTTGTCTTGTGAGGAATAATCCTACATTCATCCATTAAATTAACACTCCCCACTTTGCAAATCCAAAAAGAAAAAGACATAAAGGCAAACCATACCCTCCAAATCATCCTACATATACCCATTAATTGATTATCAGTTTCCCGATTTCCAAATCGAAAAAGAGAAATGCTAACCAAAATATATATTTATTTACACAAAATTTAACAATCTCCGCTTTGAAGATTGAACAAGAGTATGAGTTAACAGAATCTACTGCCATTTTCCCATTAATAGATCATCGCCATTTTAAGAATTGAAGAGGAAGATTAAACAAACATCTCTGTGGATTATCGACATTGATGATAGAGCCCCTGAACATATTGATGATGACCTTGATGCAAATTTGCTAACCATAAGAATTTGTTATATGAATATAAGATGTGGAAAATAAACTTATTAGATATTACTTTTCAATGCAAATAAGGACAATGAACCCACTCAAAAAATGTTGTACATTTAGTAATTTATTAACAATCACCAAAACTTGTCAAATAGGAAGACTAAAAAGAGGAACTATACTCTCAGAATTATTTTACATATACCCATTAAAAACAATCCACAGTTAAAAAAAATCGAACAAGACAAGTAATTAACAAAATCTAGAGCCCCATCGCCACCTTGAAAATCAAAGTACAAGAAGACTTAAACAAATTCTATGCCCATTTAACCACTGATTAAGAATAACCGATTTGAAAAATTTTATAGCTGGCAATATTCACAATGATATATAGCTGACTTTGATGCAGAGCTGCTTACAATGACAAGCCAGCTAACTATGTATATGACAAGTGACAACCTTCAACTAGAATAAGGGCAATCTTTACACTCAGAATCAACCTGCGATTTTTAAAAGCTAATTAACAACCACCAATCTGCTAATAGAATCATCCTACACTTAGCCATCCAACTTGCTAATAAAATCATCACTCACTTATTTATCAATTAACAATCACCAAATTTTCAATCCAACAGCCGCTGACATAATGATCCTACATCTACCAATTAACTAACAATCAACATCCTGCTGCCAAAATAATCACCCAAACTTGTTAATATATTCATCTTGCATTTACCAATTAATTAAAAATCACTTAGCACTTAGTTGTCAGTATAAGCATTTACCCATTAACTAAGATTCACCAATTTACCAATAAAATCTCCCTGCTGCATTCATACATTAAATCAATAACCCATACGTTGAAAAAATAATATATGTATATACCCTCGAATGGTGCACCAGAGGATCTTGGCTGGGGCCCGGAAGTGGATGGGCCCGTCGGAGGGCTTGGTGTTCATGCGCTTGCGGAGGAAGCCGACGTAGTTCATCAACGATCGAGGCCAAGCGGCCAAACATGTGGTGGCGGCCGTCCACCACCACCCGCCGCGCGCACATCCCCGATCCCGACACCATTTTTCTTCTTTTTTTCTCGTTTCTCTTTCTCTTCGCCTTCTTCTTCTTAACCTCTATTCAGCTAGGGTCGGGCGTGGAGCAGCTCCTTCGCCACGATCGAGGCCAGGCAGCCAGGCATGAGGTGGCGGAAATAGCTCAAACTGCAAATTACGGTAAGCAGTGGCATCTCGGCACGGACAAACTCTGGAACAACTGCAACACCTGGGGATGATCAACTAGGCGGCAGTTTCTCCTCTTCTCAGCGCAAACAAATCCCGCCGCAAAGTTCCAAGCTTCCCCAATCAGGCAGCGACGACAAACCTCGTGTGAGATTTCCAGCGGTACCTCGGCAAGGCCACTCCAACGTGATGGAAACACAAATCTTCTAAGGGCCCAAGTTGTAATGGGACTCCAGAGGACTCTGGACAACAGGGGAAGCAGGGGACTTCCTCTGCTCTCTCCTAACTCGGCAGGGCTCTCAGGGGCAGCAACCCAACAGCAAAAAATCCTCCTCGCCGGAGACAAAAATGCTAAGTTTTCTCCTTGAGACGAGCCGCTGGTCGCCGGCAGCGGCAGCCTTCTTTACAGCGGCAGCAAATCTCCAAGCCGTCCCCTGTTTTCTGGGCTAAGAACAGAGCAATGGCAGAACACAGCAGCGAGACCCCTTGGCATCACGAACTCGTCGGCCGGAAGCAAATATCTCCATGTCTGATCATAGAAGATTTGTGAGAGGCCAGGTTCCAAAGTGGCAGTGCGAAGGGACTCCAGAACTTCTCAGCAACAAACCGGGTAGCCTTGGCCTTGGCTCAAAACAGAGTTGCGACAGGGCAGAGCAGCAAGACAATAGACGAACTTCCGGCAACAAAGGCGGTAATAGTGATAGCAAGGTTCTACCTTTCTTCTTCCAATGGATCTCCAATAATGATGGCCCTCCAAGCACCGGCGAAATTCCAACTTCGGAGCTCCTCCTTAGCTCGGCTCAAAATAGAGTAATGACAGAGCACTCTCTTTCTTGTCCTTGTCCTGCTCCGGTCAACAACTTCCTGGCAGCGGCGGTGACGAAATTCGGCTGTACTTCACCCAAATATCAAGATTAATTCTTTGAATTCACTTTGAATACCACGTTCGGGCCGGGAATGACCATCATTGGTCGACCACGAAATCTACTTTGGGTGCTCCTTACTACTCTGTTTTCTCCCTTTTCTAGTGGGGTGCTTCTTGAATTTTTTTAGTGACAGAGCCCACAAACTCCTGCGATAGTGGATTTGGGTTTGTAGATTGCGTTGTTGGTTTCATTTTGAATTCTACGTTGTGGTTGGGTATTGGTAGGTAAATCTGATAATATTTATAATTATGAATATAAATAATACGTAGCTTATTGTTATATTAGGAATATTAAATAAATTTTAAGATACGAAACAAATTGGTGTACTATTGAAGATGAAGGGCAAGTAGCTCTATATATATTAATTCATTTGCCTTATTATTCTAAAAGAGTAAGAAAAAAAAAGAAATTAAAAAGAATATAAAAATAAGAAGAGGAAAAAATATTATTTGTTAGTTTAATCTTATAAAGAATATTAAGATAGAGAAATCTTTTAATCTCAATTGTATAGGTTGGATAAGTAATTTTTTCGTACATCTCTATATGTTTAATAACTATAATCTTTAGTTAAAGTAATAAGTTATTTGTTGTTGTCTCGTGATTTTTAACTCTTAAGGAAAAAAAGATTTTTTACGTTAAATCTCTATTCTTTTGTTTTTTTGTTTTATCTTATTTTTTAGGCATTATTTTCCTATATCTTATATTCGTTATTATTGATATTTAATTTTAGAGATTTTTCTCAACATTAATGTCATTTGTGGGAAATTTTGGTTTTGTTCAATCGGATCTTGATGTAAGGGGGAGTTATGACGGACACTTCTAAGACTGGCAAGATTAAGAAATTTGATGGAACAAACTCTCAATATTGGAGGATGTACATTGAGGATCATCTATACAAGAAACAACTACATCAACCGCTTGTAGGTACCAAGCCAGAAGCGATGTTAGTTAAAAAATGAGGCTTGTTGGATAGGTGAGCTTTAGCTATCATTCGATAGTATTTAACATAGTCAGTGGTGTTTAATATCTCCAAACAAACAACCGTCAAATGGTTGATGAAGGCATTAGCTGGTGTTTATGAAAAGTCATCAGCCTCTAATAGGCTATTGTTATTGAGGAAACTTATCTATTTAAGGATGTCTGAAGGTAAATTTATTGCTAATCATTTAAATGATTTCAAAAAAATTTGGACACAATTTGAATTTGTGGAGATGACATTTAATGAAGATATTAAATCTTTAATATTCATGTGTTCTTCGCTAGAGAGTTGGGCTACGGTAATTTTATCTATAAGTGATGCATTAAAAAATAACTAAAGTTTGATAAAGTACTAAGTGCAATCTTGAATCAGAAGATGATGAAGAAGAGCATGGTAGATATCACATCGTCCATGTTAGGCAAAGCTTTGTTGGTAGACAAAGGCAAGGGCAAATAAAGAGGAAGAGGTCAAAATAGAGGTCCTAAGAACCAAAGGCGTTCCCGAGCGAGTCAAGAATGTAGGTAATGTTGTAGATGGTCATGAAGGGAAACTTTATTTATCTGTTCATGATGATTACAAAATAAATACATAGTATATTGATTCAAGTGCTTTATTTCATTGTACTTCTCACGAAGAATGGCTTTGTGATTTGGTCAAGAGTGAGTTTAGACATGTAACAATTGTCAATGGTCAAAAGTGTAAAATTGAAAGTAAGGGAGTTAATTCATTTGAAGATGCGTGATAAAGGTAAAGTTATTCTCAAGGAGGCAGGCATATACCTGAATTGAAGAAGAATCTTATATCTGCTAACAAGTGGACCAAAAGGGTTATAGGATTACATTCGATAATAATCAGTGGAAGATCATCAATGGAGCATTGGTGGTAATCAAGGGGAAGGCAGTGAGCACACTTTACCCATTGTCTACCAAGGTAGACCCATTTGTTTATTTGGCCGCTGAGAAGAGTGACATAACAACTTTATGACATAGAAAGTTTGGTCACTTGAGCGAAAATGGGATGAGGATCTTACATTTCAAGAAAGTTTTGATAGGTATAATTGATCCTAACTTTGGTTTTTGTAAAGACTGTGTTTTAGGTAAACAGAAATGGGTTGCTTCAGAAAGGATGGGCGAGATAAATCCAAAAGGTTGGAGTTGATTTATACCAATGTTTAGGGGCCAGCCCATGGTAAATCTTTTGAAGGTAATTTATATTTTGTTACCTTCATTGATGATTTTAGTAGGAAGATATAAATCTACATTATTAAGAAAAAATTAGAATTCTTTAGCATTTTCAAGATATGGAAAGCCTGAGTTGAGAATGAAATAGGTTTGAGATTGAAATATCTTATGTCGGATAACGGCGCCGAATATTGCAATAAAGAGTTTAATTCCTATTGTGAAAAAGGAGGAATTAAAAGGATCAAGACAGTGTCAAGGACACCATAATAAAATGATGTGACGGAGAAAATAAACAAGATCATCTTAGAGTGAACGAAAAGTATGAGAGTTCATGTTAGACTCCTCTTGTATCTTTGGGTGTCATTGTGGATATAACTGTCTATCTAATCAACCAAAGTGCATCAAATATTTTAAATAGAAAAATACTAGAAAAAGTATGGGCTAAAAAAATTAGCTATTCTTTTCTTAAGATCTTTAGTTGTATTATATATACACATTCTGTAATTATTCGGCAACAACGGCTTTGATCGGTTCCTTTAACTTTGGTGAGGCAAAGCAGCGCTTCGAAGCAGCGAAGTCCCGGCTTGTGGAGCGGCCAACCTTCCTTTCAGCTATTGGCAAAACGCAACAAGTCTTTGACGAGCAGCAAAAATCCTCTCTGGCAACTTCACGGTAATTGGAGGAGTCTCTCTTCACGGTAGCAAACAGCAAGGCGGTGGAGGGGCTGCACGGCAAAGTTGGCGACGCAATACTTCGACGAGGCAAGCAGAAGTCCTTTAATCTCCAAAATTTTTCATGTCCTCATCTCCTTAGAACCTTGCCGCCTTATGAAAAATTCCCCCTGCAAAAATAAAAAACAAAATCTCCGTATGATTAGATCTAGTGTGGCGAGGCAACGAGCTGGCGAGCTGGCAAGGGAGGACTTTAACGTCACTGCAACTCTTTTTCGTAGTTGGCAAAACAGCAACGGCACCAAGGTGGGAGCTCGATGGCTTGGTGACATTGGCTTCGAAAAGCAGTTAGTTCCGACAAGAAAAGAGGCAATAAACTTCTGACAAAACTAGCAACACTACTGAAAGTTCCACGTCAGAAATTTTTCTTCCCCATTTTCAAGCAATTAGGCTAGTATCCCATTTTCAAACAATTAAGCCCGATTCTTCATTATTATTGCCGGGGAATTACAAGGTTTCAACTTCTTTCACAAATTTTCTCTTGAAAATTTTGGAACAGCACGACCTTTTCGTCCACCTTTTTTAAAATTTCCTCCAGCAATTTTGGAACGGACTTTTTCTTGGAGGTTAAGAACTTATTATGTGAATGAAAAATTATAAATCAGTGCAAACATATACATTTAAAATTTTTTTAAAAAAATGCCACAATCTAATATATATATATATATATATATATATATATATATATGGATTTAAGATTACTGTGTTGCAGCGCAGTTAACATCTATGTGTTTAATTTTTTTTACAGTCGTTGGATAGAAATCCAATGGCCGTAAAACTCATCCCGCCCACTCTACTTCTCCCGCAAGACATCCTGCCCACTCTGCTTATCCCTTGATGCTCTGGTTAATCTTCCCGCCCGCCATAGATTGGTGTCTCACAATAATCGCGTCAGTGGGATGAAGGTGGGAGCGGAGTATAGTGCCATCGTAAAGAAGGTAGGGAGCGGAGTATAACGCTGGCAGAAAGAAGGCGGGAAGCGTTGGCTCAATCTGCTCATCCCGGGACGCCGCACGGGAAGGAGGCCGTCGAAGTTGGCATGGGAGTCCAGTGAGGACGCCACACCTCGATCGACGCCATCGATGCCACCGATGCGTCGGAGCTGTGCGGCGGCGCTCTTGCCGGTGGAGTCCAGCCACTCTGTTTCCCCTCTGTTTCTACTCCGGCACGCTTCTTGCCGGCGAGAGTCCGGCCACTCTGTTTCCCTCTCTGTTTCTACTCCGGCATGCTCTTGCCGGCGGAGTTCGACTCTGGTTTCTCCTAGCCAGATAGCGCCGCCGACGACGACCTTGGTGCTGGCCTCTTCGTTCCGGTGAGCGTTGGCTTCTTCCTACTATGATCCGGTGAGCGTTTGTCTCATGTTTTGGGCTGGATACTCTGTTTCCTAATTCTCTATTTCTGCTCCGGTGCATTCTTGCCAGCGGAGTCAGGCTCCGGTTTCTCCTAGTCGGATAGCGCCGCCGCCGACGACCTTGGTGCTGACCTCTCCGTTCCGGTGAGCATTGAGCTTCTTCCTCGCTCTGATCTGGCTTTGCGTTTGTCTGATGTTTTGGGCTGGATACTATGTTTCCTGTTTCTCTGTTTCTACTCCGGTGCGTTCTTGCCGGCAGAGTCCGGCTCCGGTTTCTCCTGGCCGGATAGCGCCGCCACCAACGACCTTGGTGCTGGCCTCTCTGTTCCGGTGAGCATTGGCTTCTTCCTCCTCTGATCTGGCGTTGGTTTGTCTAATGTTTTGGGCTGGATACATTATGATATGAAAATTTGAGATGGTTGAAAATTTGGTCCGCTGCATCCTTGAGGCGGTGAAATTTGTTCCAATTAAATTGGTTTTCTGTTGCAATTAGTTGAAAGAATGATAATCAGTTGATTTTCTGTTGCAATTGGTTTTCTACATTATGATACTGGCCTCTCCATTCCGGTGCATCCTTGAGGAGTTGGTTTTCTGTTCCGATTAAATTGGTTGAAAGTCAATTAAATTGGTGGCTTAGTTTTTTTGTTGTAGATTAAATATACAATCAGTGAATGGTAAATTTTTAATTGCAGGCTTTCGTTAATATTTGATTTTTTTGAGCACGTAGATTGATAAGGCAACATCGACCGCTTTGACAGAGAGCAAGCCATTGTGAAATAGTTGGACGCCGGCAAGGGAATCCAATATCGAAAAATAATTGGTTTGGACTTGTTCTTCAAGTTGATCTAGATTTTCCTATTTTGTATATCTGATGGAAGAAAATAGCAGCATTGGATATATTGACAGGAAAAATGTCGGTAGTTCCATGGAAGATAAGGAAGATCAGATACATGATTTGTGGTTGACTCAAGATGAAATGCAGACTACAGAAGAAGATTGTGGAGAAATTGAAGAATTTGACAAGATTAGTGAAGATTTTGATGAAATACAAGTTGAAGGTGAAGCCGTACAAATATCCGAATCGTTTGAAAATATGACCCCTTGTTTGGGCATGGAATTCTCTTTAGAAAAATCAGCATATGATTTTTACAACCAGTATGCAAGAAGACAAGGGTTTAGCATTCGAAAGGGTGGGTTTTATCGTTCGAGAAAGACGAATTGTATCATATCTTGAAAATTTTGTTTGTTCGAAAGAAGGTAAAAAAGATATGAATGACAAGATGCAGATGGGGAGAGAAGTTAAAAGGCGTAGAGAGACTAGAGAAGATTGCAAAGCTTATATGAGAGTACATCTAACCAAGTGTGGAGTGTAGAAAGTAGAAGATTTTTTGGACATTCATAGTCATAACTCCTCTATTCCAACCAAAGTTGGAAAGCTTCGGTCTCATAGTCGACTATCTGAATCCTGCAAGAATATGATTGATTCACTGCATCAAACAGGAATGAGACCATCAACCATCTCTAAAGTTTTGAATGCAACTTCTAATAGCATCAACATAGACAGAGAGATGCGCCAAGCTTGTAGCAACCATTTAAAAAGCACCCATAAGAATGATGTTGGGCGACAATGTTTAAGTGTTATTAAATACTTTCAAGAGAAAAATGTGAAAGACAATGACTTCTTCTTTGAAATTAAATTAGATGAGAATGGAACTACTCAAAATGTTTTTTGGGCTGACGGGAAATCAAGGGCATCTTATATGAACTTTGGTGGTGTGATAGTGTTTGATGTAACTTATAGGGCCAATGCATTCTCTATGCCGTTTGCTCCATTTACAGGTATTAATCATCATTGGCAATCTTCACTTTTTGGTTGTGCTTTACTTGCTGATGAGACGGAAGCAACATTCACTTGGTTGTTTAAGACATGGTTAAAATGTATGTGGGGAAAAGCACCTACTTCGATTATCACAGATCAAGATGGTGCAATGCAAAAGGCTATTGCAACTGTTTTTCCAAGCACCCATCATAGGTTTTGCTCATGGCACATATCTAATAATGCCATGATTCATCTAAAACAGTTGAAGTCCAACCATAAAGAATTTGAGAAAGAATATAGTGATTGGATATATAGAAGTGATACAACCGCTGAATTTGAGGAGAAACGGAAAATTATAAAAGAAAAATACAACTTGGATAAAAATAATTGGTTGTCGTCCATGTATGGTGTCGACACCATTGGATATTTATATACATTAAGGATAAGTTTTTTGCCGGTATGACTTCGAGCCAAAGAAGCGAGAGCATGAACTCATTTTTTGATGGATTTGTGCATTCACAAACCCCACTGGCAGATTTTGTGAGGCAGTATGATAGGGCGTTACAATCTCATAGATTTGACGAGGAACAAGAGGATTTTAAGACTTTGAATTCCAAGCCTATGCTATGTGGATACTCTCCTCTTGAGGCTGAAGCTGGGGCTATGTACACGAGATCAAATTTCGAAATGTTTAAAGATTAATTGAAAAGGAGCCAAGGATGCATTTACAACAAAATCGGCAAGGAGAGTTTGTAATACCCCGTTTTGGCTCACCCATGAACCAACCCGGAAATGTCACCGGCGACCGAATCGTTCGTTAATCTACTAGATTCGGTTAAGCTGACCCAGATCTACTCTCGGCGTCTCAAGATGGAGATGCAAATATGAAATGCATGAATGGGAACAATTGGATTCTAACGGAGTCCTACATGCATGCCATGACGTGCAAGCAAAGACGAGACAAAATAATAAATGAGAAACCAAAAGAAAATATATACTATTTTATGAAAATACGGTAACACATAATAATCTACCATGACATTCAATCATTATCTCATTCGTTTTTACTTGAGCCGAGTTTGAACTCCAAGGCTCCCTACTCATTCATATTTATCAGTTCGTTTCATAACAAATAATTCATTCAAGCAAACACATCAAAATAATCATTTTACATAACAATAACACACCATCATTACACGTTACATGTGGCAGGTACATGTGTGCGCGGTTCCATGCTGCTCCTCCGTAGTCTTGACAGCTTTCATCGCTCACATTCCTCACCTACATATATATAAAAAACCGTCAGTAACGAGTGTTACCGGCCCGGAAAATAACTAATATCAATCTGGCACAGGAGAGCAAACTCTCCTATTGAATCAAAACCATATACTTCCTCAAGAACTCTCATCAGGGCACATACGGGAGCCGTCGCCGTCGGGCCGTCGCCCTCGGGTCAACAGCGTCCCCTTTTCTTTCTCATTCTCATACCTTGGCCATTTCTCTATTGCTTCTCGCATCAAATTTCATTCCTTACCACCCTCTGCACCTTCCATATTACTCCTGGCCTTGAGCACAAAGGCCAAGCACTCTCAGGCACTCGCCTTCAGTACCCTTTGAACCACAAGTCTAGACATGTGCTGCATTGCAGTACCCGTAAACCTCCACACTTCTCCGGGTTTGAGGAACTCAAAGGTGGAGTTGTCCGGATCCTCCTGGAACGAAGTGGGTTCTCCCCAGCTCCAGAGCCCGCTCTTTCCGAGCACACGCCCTATCTGAAGACGTGGCCGCAAGTAACCCTCATCCCATCTCTCACCGAAAACGCGAAAACTATACATATAGAGGCATGGGTTGGGATTTATACAATAGGCCCGAAGGCAATTTGAGCTGGATCTGAATTTCGAAAACAAACTCGAGGGATCTCATCCTCGAGGGTTATTAATCCGAAAAAAGAACTGTTGGCTAAATGACCCGAGTTAAGTGGGATCCGATAAAACTCCACTTAACTCGTCCTGCACATGATAAATCAAATACACCATAGAGTAGCGTAAAAACAGAGAACGAGTCCTAAACGGACCTGGTAGAAGCTCCAAACGGGTCCACACGCTTAGGCGACGAGCTCCTACACCGTACCTACACAATCAAGCTAAAAACTAACGCCCGCATGATGAATCACACATCCTATAGCATGCACTCACAATCAACACAATCACGCATTAATCAACACACATCAACCTATATCAATTCTAGCAAGTCTACTTAGGCTAGTTTGCATTAGATCAAGATCATTACCTAGTTACCCTAATTAGTTTCTTAGCCTCCATTTTTAACACCACTCAACCAAACAAATTTCATATTTCTATTCTTAATCAAACCTACATTAAAATATATATATATTATAACACCCACACAAATCCTGGCATGCAATTCTAATAATTAATATTTTTAAATAATTAAATTAAAATAAATTATACCTCGCGTCGTCGAAAATCGGCGACGGCTAGGGTTTCCGTTTCGTGGCTCGAAACTCGAATTCGACACCTAGCGGCGTCCAAAGTCCGATCAGATTGGACCGGGTGCGTTCGGCGGATGATCCGGCGAATTTCCCACAAATCCAATTTTCCGGCGGTTCTGGCGGTTTTCCGGCGAGTGTCGGTGGTTTTCCGGCGGATTCCGGCAATGATTCGGGACGGGGCAATCAGGGGGTCTATCGGCACCAGCTCGACGAGCTTGGTCCAATGGTGGTGTCAAACAGGGTAGCCGAGGCGGCGATGGCCGTCGACGGCGGCGTCGAAAATGGGCGGCGACGGCGGCGTGCTCCGATCGGGGCTGCGGCCGGCCTCGACGGCGGTCAGGATGATGGGGGAAACGTCGGCGACGGCGAGAGGGTGGTCGTCGGGGTCACAGCGGCGGCGGAGCAGCCCGGACGGCAACGAATCGACGAGGGAGTGCGTCGCGGCTTGTGGGGCGATTCTAGCGTCGTGGCGGCGAGACGGTGGCCGGGGTGGGTCGTGGCGGCACAACGACTGCACGGCGGGGCGGGGCGGCGTTTGATCGGCAGCTGTACGACGTCGGCGGCGGCGGCGGCTAGGGTTTTGGAAGGGGGAAGGTGTCGGGAATGGAGAAAATATACTCCAGTGGCAGTTTCGTAAATAAGTATTGACTCGATTCCTACTCGAGTCAAAATAATAACTAGTTCGTAATAAATTCTAAAAAATCTAGAAAAATATGGAAAAATTCCATAAAATAAAATAAACACAATAACATCCAAATGGCATGCTCTATAACTAATAACCCACCTGAATATGATCCAACGCGTCCTAATTCGTCATTCGGCCCTAAAAATATTCTACGATAAAATAAAAATAACAATCAATATTGTATACCTCCATATACTTGATAACCCATTTTTCATTATCTTTTAGACGTTATCATCTTACACTTGAGCATACATGACCCTTATCGCTCATAACTCACAGCTGGCCTCAACTCAGCTCACGGTCCATAAAGCTGACTCGACTCGAACCAACGGTTGAACCGACTGGTTCACTCCCGTAAAACTCTGACTCGAGTCACAGGTTCTACAGAGTTCAATTACAAAATATGAAGTGTTTCCACATGATGATGCTGCTAAAAAACATGTTACCAAACTTGTGGACAAGTGAATGTCACAAGTAGTTGCAAGAAATTTGAAAGCGAAGGAATTTTGTGTATTCACATTTTGAAAATTTTTCATAAGAAACAACTCTACAAAATTCCAAGTCAATATGTGCTATATCGTTGGACAATTAAAGCTAGATATTGTTATTTAAGTCGAAGTGAGGATACCAACCTCATTCATTCCTCTACAAGTCCACTTACCCCATTGCAAATATGGAGATTTCGGAACATGACTATCCGATTGCAAGATTTGGGAACAAGTTCAGTTGAGCAATATCAGTTTGCATTACCACTTTTAGAAAATTTGGTTGAAAAACTTGATGCGATTGAGACTTCATCTTCATTGAGAGTACAAACAAGTAACAAGTCTGTTGTGAGACAAGTTACAACTTCAATGGAGCATATTCCCCAAATAGTAGTACGTGACCCCTCTCAGTTGTGTACTAAAGGTCATCCCAAGAATAGTCATAGATTGAAGGCTGGATATGAAGTTGCTCAAGCTCAAACAAAAAACGGATGTGTAGTCTTTGTAATGAGAGAGGTCATTATTCTACAACATATAAAAATATTCATAGCAATTGTAACAATGATTCCATACAATAAGATTTTGTAGGCTTATATAATGTATAGTTGTAGGTGTGGGGAAACATTGTCATTGTATTTTTTGTGCATTTTGTGGATTTTAATCTTCTGTACGATGATATATTTTTGTCTATTTATATTATTTTTAATATCATATATATGTTACTTTGAACACAACCATGATAAATCATACAATTTTTTTTTTTTACATAATTGCAATGTCTCAAATTTTGATCAAATATTTACTAAGTAGGATCTTGATGGATTCGAACCACCATCCCTCAAGCATTTCTTAAGTGCTCTGCCATTTTGACCTAAAGATCCATAACAGTTTAATTTAATGAAAAACATATTGGGATTCAATTTATCAATGCTTTTCTTCTCAGGTTGTGAAAGTAGCTCCAGGGATTCGATTTAGTACAAATTGGGAGGATTGAGTTTAGTTTAGAATTGTCCGAAAGCATGCATGCATTTATGCATATACACCAAAGTATCGTGTCCCAATTAGTGATCTAGCGAAACTCTATCCAGGATGATAACACAGATTAGAAAGAAAAAAGACAACACAGATTAGAAAAAGTCTGAAAGATACTGACAATTTTGTCTTTATAGCAAGGCCATAAGTCTGAAATAAAAAAGACAACATAGATTAGACCTGAAAAATACACTACAGTCGAAAATTTTTTTAGCATTACGCTGTTCAAAATCAAAAGACATTGGTATAGGTTATGGCATGCAAAATAGTCTAAACACAATGGCATGCTAAGTTAAAGATACAGACGATTTTGTCTAGTGTCATGCATTTACATCGTAGAATTACCTTTACATTGTCTAGTTGTGGAACAAACTGCAAAGTAGAAACTTCAAGAAGACGGTACATTCAAAGGAATAAGAAGTTTGATAATGTTCTTACCTTGGAATTTTTTAGCTCCAGGTGTGACCAATTCTGATTCACCTTGCAACAAACTTCGGATATACAGTTCGTCATCCATAACATAAGCAAGCATAGTTCTATCTGGTAAGAGATGTGCATCAATTTTTTGCGAGCTAGCCTTCCCCGATCCTGCTACAACTTCGTGCTCTGCTCACCTACTTGCATTTACAGGGAGACGGTCTGGGTGGGGGCTAGAATTGCATTTACAGGGCTAGTTTGTGAACATCTCTAGCAAAGAGTAACAAGAAAGTAAAAGATATCAAGACATCGAATCGTGAACACATTCCCACCATCAACAATCCCAGGAACAGATGCAGTCTCAAGAACAGAAAATTCAGCAGCAACCATACTCACAATTTATGCAACATCAAACTCAAAAGCAACATAATCAGCAGCATCCCTTGCTTGTGAAAAACTACAATACGCTGGGACAATCACAGCTGTTGTCCTTAGTTGATAGTCAAGATATGACTGATTATGGGATTGAATCCAGTAGAAATTCTCTTCAATCTCATATGCCCTAGCAATGTCAAATTACCAAGCTGCAGAACAAATTCCAGTTGCAGAATGCCAGTTTGGAAAATCAAACTAAAGGCGCACGGCTTCTTAAATCCAACCTTCAGGAGTTCCATTACCCATTTCCACCAGTCCCAAACCAAATCCAGCTGCAACAAATCATGCATCATTGTCAACAATATGTTGAATCCCAAAATACTTCTAATAAATTCTCTTCAAGATGACAAGCTAATATACTTCTGCCAGGCCAGTGGAAGCCTCCATCAGCCGAAAGATTTCGACAAATAAATCAGAATGTTGAAGAGAAAATTCATCAAAGAGTAAAAGGGAATGCTGAAGCACAGAAGACATATAGTAACACGAAAGTTGATTATTCATAGGATTTGTAGCATTCACTTCTTTGGCAATCCAACAAACAAGTGCGAGGCATCCAGCAAAGTCCTACCAATCTAATAACACTTCAAAATTGATTTCCATTCCAAATCAACCATATGATTGCCAATCTAGTGCCACTATTAATTGAAAATAATCAACCACCACTACTAGCTAGAAGCAACACAACATTCTATTAACGACCAATCTCAAAGCAAAGTCTTAAGCGAAAAGGAAGAAATCAAGAGAACAAACCATGTTATAAAGGCAATGTCGAGAAGCACAACGCCTGTCAATGTACACCCTCCCCCACTCCAAAAGACCAATGTCGTCGGCCGTGGCCACCCTCAGCGGGTAAAGGACGTGGCGGTGGAGCGGAGGCGATGCATGACGTCGAAGTCGGCGAGCTTCGTAGGCAGAGCAGCGTCGAAGTGGGTGGGGTCGTCAGCGGAGTGGAAGTGAGATCGGAGTTCTGGAAGATGATGTTGGTGGAGCTGTGCTCGACACGGCCGTGGGGAGGGGGATGCAACGTGAGGCGGCAGGGGTGAGGCGGCAGGGCGGCTAAGGGGAGGGAGATCAAAAACATAGATTTTTTTATTGTTTTTTAACCGTCAGATGATTTTTTAACAGCTGGATTTAATTTCAAGCACAAGTAGTGTGCCTATGCTGCAGCACAAGAAACCTGGGCTCTCTCTCTCTCTATATTAAGGGTATTGTCTTATATTACACACCCACCCAGAGCTAATGCTCCCAAAAATAAGACTTATTTTTTGAAAGATTAAAGGAACAAAGGAGGAGTTTAGAGCTTATTAGAAAGAAACAAACCTTAGACTTCTTATAAAGAATGTCTTTAGCCATTAGGGAAAAGATTTGCTAAAGAATGTCTTTAACCATTAGGGCAAAAGATTTGCTGAAGCACAGCAAACTCCCTGTAAGAGTTTCTTGATCAATGTAAATCACTACAATTTAGGGCTTTTAAATATTAATTATGGTTATTTTTTTCCAAATTCTTAAAATTGTGGTAATTTACATTTATTAAGTGGTTGCTACAGGGAATTTGTCGTAACAAGTGTTACAACAAATTTTTTCCAAACCAATAGATAATATGGTGCTTATTAGCATTAAATCAGGCACCCAACCCACCTAATAGTAAGATTTTAAATAATTTATAGTAAATTTTTGTTCAAAAAATAAGTACCTGATTATAAATATTTGAGTTCAATAATACACCGATAGGTTTACGGTGGCACTCGATATTCGATTCTTAAATTACAATTTTAATTATGAAAATTAGTATCTCATTAACTTTTAAAATTAATATTTATTAATAAATTTATCAAATATAGTAATTATATTTTCAAAATATTTTTTTATTTAACTTCACTTTTTAAAACATGTATTAGAAAACAGTTTGAATAATTTTCTTCTAACCATATAATTTGAATAATTAAATGGCTACCGTTTAAAACTTGGCTAGCTTTGATATGTTTCCCATAATAAATGGTTTACGAGTTTAAGTTACATAGTAGGTTTGGTTTTCCGATTCATCACAATTGCAAGTGGGCCCTGGCGCAGCCCAGCCCCATCACACTTGATCGCAAAATTCAGCCGTCGGATTCGAACTTCGTTCCCGTCGTCCCTCGTCGGGGATCCGCCGTGGACGACGAGCGGGCTCACTACCGTCGACCGAGATTCGGCGACAGAAGGCCGTCGGATTGCCATCCAGATCCCGATTCTTGCACCATAAAAAAAGTTCCGATCTTTCTGCATCAGAAACCAAAAACTGCCACAATTTGATCTTGTTCTTGCCGAGGCCGATGGCGGATTCTAGTCTGGAGCTACAGGAGGCTGGTTGGGAGGAGCTTAGAAAGGAGGCGCGCAAGATCGAAGGTGATCTCGATGTCAAGCTCTCTTCCTATGCCAAGCTCGGTGCCAGATTCACTCATGGAGGTAATTCAACCACTTGCTTCTGAAATTTCATTTTAAAAAAAAATCAGTAAACCCTTGATTGATATGAATGAATTCCTGATTAACAGTTATTAGATCAATCCTTTTTTTTGTTTTGAAGTTTGTATGTTGGTGGAATATGATGCAATTTTAGTTGTCTTACATTTTGCCTAGCTGCTTATGTGTTGTTGTTTGGTGGGAAGGGATGGGAATCTGCGTGTTGTGCAAAAATGGTGTGGAAGGAGTTGGGAGTGAATTGGGTGTTTTGGGGGTTGCATTGTGCAGATACAGGGTCTCCTACTGTTGGTGCAAGCAGGTCTTGGAAATCAATGGAGATGGAAATTCAGTCGTTGCTTGAGAAGCTGCTGGATGTTAATGATGCAATGAGCCGTTGTGCCGCTTCAGCTCCTCCTACTACTTCTGTCAACCAGAAGTTGGCTAGACATAGAGACATTCTTCATGAATACACTCAGGTGGGGCACCTTTGTCCGATCTTATTGCCACGGGAGGAAGGTTACGTCGTAGCACATTTCTTGTTTGCAAATAACAGTTTGTGTCAGTGTTGGCCATCACCTATATGATTTGACATGTTGGTCAGGAGTTTAGGCGGACTAGAGGAAATATATCCTCCATGAGGGAGCATGCTGAACTTCTAACTTCCGTGAGAGATGACCTTAGTGAATACAAGGTTATAACCTTTCTAGGTTGATTAATTATCTCTTTTTGTTTTTGTTTATTTGTTTTTAAAATTTTTATCATTTACTTTACTAGGCATCTGGAAGCATGTCACCAAGTGTCCAGCTGTTGCGGGAGCGGGCTGCAATACACGGAAGCATAGCTCAAGTAAGGTTTTATTAATGTGTTCATATTGTTCTTTTAGATTCTTACTAATTACAGAAATGTATATTTATTATCTGCATTACATGTGGTAAGGTATTTTGGCTAAAATATGAGCAAAAAAGGTGGACTTAGAAAATAGCTCTTAATAATTTTTTATGCATAAATAGTTTTTTGTCTGAACTTTTGAAAGTACAATGTACTAAAATGAATTACTCTTCTTCTATTTCTGACGGTTTAAGCTGTCAGAATTAGGTGTAGGAATTCATCCTGAATCAGATTTTCTTGACTCAAATTTATCTAAGTTTGCCTAGTGAGAAAGCCTTGTTAAATGTTTGAATCAAGTGTGAAGGAAGATCTTTTCTATAGACCAATGCTGCGAGTATAGCACATTGTTGTGGGCTCGTGTTTTTTCTCTATTTATTTATTTATTTATTTTGAAAATAAAAATTGAACTATGAACCAGTAATCTCTAATTCTAGAGCTGTACAAGTTATGGGACTTGAGGTTCTTCTTCTGATCATGAAATGAACTAACATTTTGGCATAATTACCCTATGAAGGCAGTTTATGAAATTGTCAAAATGAGGGAATCAATTTTTATCCCTAGCTTTGTCTTATTTGTTCTCTTGAGATTTTAATGCACTTTTATGCATTTATGGTGGTATTGTGCGGTTAGAATGACTAATTTATTGAATCCTTTTCACTGTGATTGGCTTTGATTTGTGAATGTGACTATCGAATTAGTTGAATGTTCATTGGGCATCTACCGTTTGTTTTCATTTGGTCAGGTCAATGCTACCTTATTTGGAGCTTTAAAAGATTTGCCTTCCTGAATTTTCCCCCTTCTATGAAACATAGAGATCTATGGGAAATGATAATTATGTGTAGAATAATCGTTTATTATTGATTCGACCGGTTATGTGTGGTGTTTCTTTTGTCAAGAGCAAGGTTCTTTGAGTCAATCTTCAGAGGTTGGATTAACTGTATTGATGTAATGGCAATTAGGAGAATGACGTTGGGTATTCATCATATAGCACATTGCACAAGAACAACCCAAATTATGATACCACATTGAATAGGTGGTTCATCATCCGTTTATTCACATATATCTCTACTGTGCATTGTGAGCCTTACGCATTAGTAAGTTCCATTTCTGATGGATGCTAGTTATATTCTCATTTGGGAGGAACCCGGAGAAGTTATATGGAAGATGCAGATATGAAATATTGATGTTTAATGGACGAAAACTATTAAGCTCACGGGGCATCACATGATTTTTTGTTCTGTACAATCTTCTATTAATACTGAAATTTCAGAATCGTTTTTACTTTCTTGATTAGGTTTCTTTAATTTTGTCAATTTTGATGCAGATTGATGATGTAATTAGTCATGCACAAACGACAAGATCTGTATTGGGATCTCAAAGAATGTTGTTCTCTGATGTTCAAGGAAAAGTTAAACAGCTAGGCGACAAGTTTCCTGTCATCCGTGGCCTTCTAGGTTTCTATTTTATGTGTTTTTTTATCACTTCAGCATTGTCTGTCAATAATGTCATTGGTTCTGACAGTAACAAATCAATCTTATTGTTGCAGGTGCAATCAGAAGAAAACGTTCTAAAGACACTATTATCCTTGCTGCCGTGATTGCGGCCTGCACGTTGTTTATAATCATTTACTGGCTCTCAAAATAGAAAATTGGCAGCGCTGCTGCATAACGATAGTTAGTGATGCATTTGATGGTTTACTTGCTTATTGCTTCAATGAATTTTCTGTTCACTGGAAAGTCTGTTCACCTTTTTTATGTAAAACTGAGTTGCTGTGCATTCCATTTGCTAATAGTAAGAAAATGATCTTTTTTTCTGAAAAGTCAGTACTGTTTTTTGTCTTGACTATTATTCGAAGAATATGTGCCTACAGTTTTTCTCTTTTTCTTTTTCTTTTTCTCTTTTGGTATATACTTGATTATGCATTGCCTTTAAATGACGTGAACGTGCACGAACAAAATAATAACCTTAAACTATATTTCTTCATGCTTTGTTAATTAACAAATATCGCTGAGGATAAAAATCATGTAGATCAAAGGGGAGGATGCATTCATTAATAATATAAATTCACCGGTTGGTTCTAGCTATGCTTATGAAATGAAAATTTTTTTCCCAGGCTTCGGAATCGAATCCTTACACAATTGCACAATTGCTGAGTTTGAGATTAAATTAGCAACTCTTTCATTTGGTTTTCTTTCTGGTTAGCAGATGGTAATGAACAATCAAAAGTCAAACAAAAAAATGGTACAGCCCCAACAATCAAACCTAAACAATCTTAAAAACAAAAAAATGGTACAGCCCCAACAATCAAACCTAAACAATCTTATTCTGAGAAACAGCACAGAAGCCTGAACAATAACATACATGAAGGGTATTAACAGAGACTCTGTTTGCCTACAAGAAAACCAATTAATCTCTGAATGTAATCTTTCAGATTGCAACAAAAAAGAGCAATAACAAAAAATATAAGAGGCTCATGCAGGGGACCCTTTCTGCAGAAAGTGAAGACACAAAAGAAGGTTTTGAGTTAGGATTCTGTTTCCTGCAATCATAATCATAAATTCATTTTGTTAGCAAGAGATATGCGTTAAGAATTGAAGGCAGAACAAAGAGTAAGAGCTGCGTACTTCTGCAGATAACCCAAAGCGCCACAGTAAAGAGCATTATCTGGTATGGGCATTTCAGTTTTGTTGGTCTGTTCTGGGTTGACAATTCTTATACATGTCTCCTGACCTCGATACCAAGAATCCAGATTCTCTGCCATAAGAATCCAAACAGCCGCATAGTCTAGTGATACTAAAATTGCAGTCCATGCACCAGGAAAGACCCGCACTTGAAACTTTTAGAGTTTAGACAAGGCATGGCCAAGTATCAAAAGAACACGTCCAAGCTAAAGAACATAAAAACATCAGTGCTAGATACTAATATAAGTGTTAACCACATGAAAAGTCTGAAAAAAAGGTAGCTGTTAAATAAAAAAACAGACAACGGACAGAAGTTTTACACCATATACCAAACAAGTGATGCAAAGAAAACATGTCAGGACGTTCTATATATTATCAAGACTGGACAATAGATATTTAGCTGGGTAGTGCAGCGAGCAATTCCATCCCATCTGTTATTGGTTCCCCTACTATCCTCAGTCCAAATACCGTAATCCATCGCGTAATTTTTTTAATGAGTCAGAAGAATGCCCACAAAATGAAAGTATAACTGAAATTACTAAAACGTACCCAACAACAAAAAATGCATATCCATCCAAATGGTAGCTCTGCATTCTTGTGTCGTTGTTTTGGAATACGATTTCCATCAGTCACTTGTAAGAAGGGCTGTTAAATGAGCGAGTGAGCTGAGTTCAACTTGTATTCAAACTCGACTCGAATAACTCGAAGTTCGTTCGAACTCGACTCGAAATAAAATGAGTTTTGAACATATATACTCGAAATCGACTTGAACATTTTTTATGTTGCTTGAGCTCAACTCAACCCGAATACACTTAAACTGTTTAATTTTGATGAGTTCGAAATCCAACTCATTCGGGAGCTCGAAACTAGCTCGAAAGTAGTTGAACCGGCTTGCTCAATTAAGCCCAAATACTAATTACAATTTATATTTTCCTTGTACATGTATCCAATAAAAAACAATATTGCGATGAGAATGCTCTCCCAACTGAGCTTTCCCTATATTGATACTACTTTGTCATTTTATTATATATAAATAAATATAACTAGCTATAATTAAATTTATTATATATATATATATATATATTATCTTAGCCGGGGCAGAGAATGTTTCTGTCTCAAACTTTAATCTGGATTGTTTGATTACAAAGACGACCTAGATTTAATAAAAAAAACAAAAAAACACCCTCACCACCACCTTCCTTTAGTACGTAGTTAATAATAATATTTATTTATGATTTTAAATGTATTTTTAATAGATAAATGATATTATATATATTATTATATTATATTATCGAGTCGAGTTCGAATCAAACTACGAGTCAATTTCAAGTCAAGATGAGTTGAGTCGAGTCGAATACGGTCTTACTCAAACTCGAGTATTTAAATATTGAATTTCATGTCGAGTCGCGCGAACGTCAAATAATTACGACTTAACTTTGCTCAATTAGCAGCCTTACTTGTAAGTGCCATCAATGACAGATGAATCCAAGATAGGGGGGTCACGAAGTGGCCTCGCTGGGAAGTTAAAGATTATATATGTTTTTTGGTTTGTACAGGTCGGCATGCTTTATAGTTGTTTCGGGATTTACATATGAAATACAATTGATGGTAGATCTTCTCTTCCCATCAATAATTACGGGATGCTTGTTTTTCAGAACATACCGCTGAGCTACATTGATTTGGCCATATCTGAAGGATCCGTGAGGGTTAGGACGAACACCACTAGCAGATAGACTCCACCTGATAACGTCAAAAACAAAAATTTAGTATCAGTCATATAATCAGATGTGTGGTAGTGACCAACATGTTTAATTCTTTTTGTTTAAAAAATTAAAATACACAATCACAGGTAAAAGAGGAGATATATTTACCTGATTGACGAAGCTTGATTCATTGAAAATGATTTATCATAGAAGTCATTAGGTGCATCCGGTAAAGGACCGCTAGCTCTTCCCTTCGAATTGGAATAATGCAAAATAGCGACGCCTGTCACTTTTTTCCGGTGTGACTCGTTCACAAACCTAGCACTTGCCCCTATGTTGTAATCAGAACTTGCATTCTGACCCATTGTGACCAAAAACGAATAAGACCGCCTAACATGAATGTCTAAATTGGTGTAGTTCTGTTGTCCTTTCCTGGAAGCAGGGCTTTGTCACAGACCACCCCAGTCACCACCGCTTCATCGTTCCCCGTTGATCTCGACCGGTGGTGACCCCAGCCTAGGCACCCTTGGTGATTTCTGGCAACACGCATTGCTGGCTTGTTTGATGCCTGTTTACCCTGCTCGTGTCAACCTGCCCGCGATCATATTATCTTGCTCGAGTCTTGTTGACCTGCCCAATAGTCTGCGGTCGTGACCGTGCCATGTCCATGTTCAACGTGTCCTGCCCAGCCCAGTCCAACCAGTTGACTAGATTGAGTCGAATAAGATAGACTCAATCCGACTCGCTCATTTGACTCGATAGCCCATTTCATCCCTTTTTTTGTCTATTTTATGACCGTTTTCGGTAATTCAAGACTCTCTATATTAGTTTAAATTTATATTTATATTATTTATTATATTTTAATGTTATGAGTCTTTTGCTTAGTAGTAAGTTCCAATGTAGATTCTGGAGTCCAAGCTCGCCGTAGATGTGCCGATGCACTTGGAGTTTGGACCTATAACACCCCGTTTCGGTTCACCCATAGATCAACCCAAAAATATTACCGGCAACCAAATCATTCACTAATCTATTGGATTTAGTTAAGTCGACCTGGATCTACCCTCGGCGTCTCAAAATGGTGATGTAACATGCAAAGCATGAATGATATGTTTGGGTTCTAACGTTGTAGTACATGCATGCCATGATGTGCAAACAAGTAAATGAACATATGAACAAACGAAAAGTTGAAAAGAAATATTTATTTTTTTAAAAATAAAACGGACAGAATCTCCCCTAATAGTGCAATAGGGGCCACCCTGTCAACAGTAACCAATATATATTTATGACAATAAAAATTGAAAAGACATTCCAAACATAGCATGTTCTTCATATTCTAGTTATCCTCAGTTCGTAGCTCACCCTATTTGTTTCCATTTTCTATTTTCGTTCACATGCAAAATATCTATAGCAGTTTACAGAATATTATTCAAATTTCATTATTTACACAGTTCCACACATCACCAATTACAGTCGATAGGTACATGTGCATGCGATTTCAGTGCTACTCCTCTGCAATCCCGACAATGCTCATTCTTCACAGTTCTCACCTACATATATAATAAAAATCCTGTTGAATGAAAATTCTATTATTCTTCCTCGTAAAACTCTCATAAGGGCAATAACTAGGAGTCGTCAACCTCGCGCGATAGTGTTCCCTTTCCATCTTATCCTCATTCATTGGCCACTTTAAACTATCCTTTGCGCGGAAAAATCATTCTCTTTCCTCAACCCTCTACATCCTCCGTATTACTCCTGGCTTTGAGTATAAAGGCCGAGTACTCTCAAACATGTACCTTCAGTACTCTTTGAAACCACAAGTCTATACATTCACTGCATAGCAGTATTCATAAACCTCCACACTTCTTCGAGTTTGAGGAACTCAAAGGTGGAGTTATCAAGATTCCTCAGGAATGGAACAAACGCTCAATAATTTTAGAGCCCATTTTGACAAACGCATGCCCTACCTCAAGATGTGGTCGTTAGTTTTCCCTCGTCTCACATCTCACTGAAAACGCAAAAACTACATATACATAGGCTTGGGTAAGGATTTTAATATAATAGGCCCGACGACATCGTGAGATGGATCTAAGTTTCGAAAACAAACTCAATGGATCTCATCCTCGAGGGTTATTAATTCGGAAATACAATCGGCTAAATGGCCCATGTGGAGTGGGATACAATAAATCCACCATTCGATATGTCCGCCTACCTGTTAAAACAAATTGTGACAGAATGAGACAATAAATCGAGAGCGAGTCTTAAACAGATCTGGTAGAAGCTCCACTCGTGGTTGTGCGCCTATGCGGTAAGCTCTTACTCCGTACTACATATCAAATCTAGAAGCTAACACTTGCTAACTGAATGATGCATCAAACCCATCATGAACATCACACTCACATTACAGTCATCATCCACCAAACAATCAACAATCCTCATCACAATAAAAATATCCCTAGCTCATCTCATTCACATCGATTTTATTATGTTTTTCTAAGTTACATTGCAATCAATTAGCATGCTCAGATTTAATTTACTTAATTGTATTATTAGCATTCATTCAATATCAATCAAATCATGCAAATCATCACTTCATTCACAATCAGGCATTCATCACGACAAATAATCAATCCTATCATGCAATACTAACAATCATCAATTTTAAATAATTAAATCGGAGGTAATTATACCTCACATCATCGATGACGATGATCGATGGCAATCAACGACTGGTTAGGGTCTAGTAACGTGTCTTGGAGCTCAAATTTGGCACTCGGCTGCATCTAATGTTCGATCGGGTTCAACTGGATGAGTTCGGTGGAAGATCTACCAAATTCCAGCGAATCTGGTTTTCCAGGCTTTCTGGTAGTTTTCGGCTTATTTTTTGGCGGCTAACCGGCAGGATGGTGATGGTATGGGGTACCGTTGGTGCCGACTCGGCAAGCCCAATGTGTCTACGACATCGACGAGGTCGGCAGAGGCGGCGGCTCACCGAAAAATGGCAAAACAAGGGTAGTCGGCAATGGTCGCCGATGGCGGAATCGGGGATGGGAGTTGGGTGCAAATGCTCAGCTCCCTCACGTCATGAAGGCCAGGCGTCAGTCGAGAAGGCCGGGGAACGATGGCAACAATGACGCTGAGGTTGGGGGGGGGGAGGGTGTGGAAGAGAATCATCGGGAGGGAAAAATAGGTCGATGGTGATATCGTAAATTAAAGTTGATTCGACTCCATTTCTAGTAAAAAATAATAACTAATTCGTAATAAATCCTTAAAAAATCCAAAAAATAGGGGAAAATCCCATAAAATATAATACACACCCTAACATCATAATGACATATTATATAACTAATAACCCACCCAAACTATCCTATAACGCGTCTTAATACGTTATTTGGCCTAAAAATAATTCTACGATCAAATAGATAAAAAAGTCACAACATATTGTCATATACTCTGATAACTCATTTTTTATTATCTTTCTGACGTTATCATCATATACTCAGGTACACCTGACCCTCATCGCTCAAAACCCACGGCTAGCCTTGAGTCAGCACGCGGTTCATAAAACTGACTCAACTCGAACTGATGGTTGAACTGACTGGTTCGCTAATGTAAAACTCTGACTCGAGTCACGGTTTTTATAGGATCATAGGTCCATTAAGACTATTCTTAGTTTTATTGCTATAGTCTATCATGAATTTGGTTTCCAGATCGTTAGATGTGTTAAATGACTCTTTTATCAGTAAACTTAACAAGGGGCATCTAAACATATTTTACTTCCATGATTAGTAACCCTTGATGATCAGATCCCTTGGGTTGTTTCAAACTAACTCCACATCACATTGCCTTCAAGCCTACTTATATGATTCCCTTCCTAGCCCTATATATAGTTAATCGAGTTTTCAGTAAGCCGAGAATTGGTGAATATGACCTCGTGTATACCGTGAACGGGAGCATATGCAAGTCGCAGTGGGTTTTGAATTAGTGAGGAGACTCTTCCATTTCCAATGGCACTTGACATTTACGTCTTGAGTTTCTTCATACCTGGAAAGGTGTGGTGTAGATAAGTATTGTGTGTACAATATATGTCTAGACTTGTGGCACTAAACGGTATTGAAGGCGGCTGCCTGAGAGTACTCGACCATTGTGCTCTTGGCCAGGCGTTATATAAAGGTTTGGAGAGGGCTTAGGTTATGTGTTTTTTCACGAGAGTGTGACAAATTATTGCCTGGAGAGGCCTTTACCAAGAGAGACATTTGCCGAGAGTGGCATAGCACCAGTTCAATTTGGAATGCTATCAAGTCTGCAACTTGATGGCTCTTTAGTAGATGCCCTTTAAGAGTTTCCATAGAGATTATATATGATTTTCCTTCATTGTGAAAATTAGATTCCACTTGCTAGTTTGTACTAGTTATTTTTCGGACCAATGGCATTTATCTTATTATATTTTAGGTATTGTCTTCTTGTCTTTTGGGTCTCTTTGGTGAATGGACAGATAGATGTTACACACATTTGAGCTCAGAGCACCGTCATTTTTTTCATTTTTTTGTTTGGATTTGATGTGTATTAAAATATATTTAGTTGAGTGTTTGTTGCGCATTTAGTAGCGTCTTCCATTCTCGAGATGGCAAGAGGGTTGTTTCGGCCTACTTTCTCTCTCAAGTTTTAAAGATTAATTGATTTAGATATGACTCAATTCGATCGTAAGAGTTCTGATCTAATTCTTAGGTGAACCAAAATCGGGGTATTACATCCTAAATCAATAATACAAAATAAAAAGGGGTTTATTACATTTAGTATGGGATATTCACATCCCAAATAAGTGGGGATAAAGATGTCGATTTTTTCCCCATGACCAATGCCAAATTGGAAATGGCAAACAACCTGAATACCTAGCCACCTACATTTGTACTCTGATTAGGCGAGTAAGACGTCAAGAATTAAAGTCTCTAGTTTGATTCCCACTCACTATCACAGGTACAAGACATTATCCAATAGGTTTGCTGATTGGAGATGTAAGTCTAATTTTTGTCATTCGATGGTAAAGTTATTGTAAGCCTTGCTTTTGTCAGATATATTAGAGTGGAGGATATGAAAATTGCAAATCTCACTCATAGCAAACCTAAGAACGAACCAAACATGATGGAAATCCAACTTGAAAAAGGAGTAATCTGAAGTACATAATGTTAGGGAGAGGGAGAAGATGGATATATAGAGCATGAATTGAAAACAATGGTGAATATAATTAGAAAATCTTACCAAAATTAGATAGGGGAGGAAAGACGGGTCGCTGCCTCTTTCCTTAAAAAATATTCTGTTTCTACCTCACACACCGTACAACAAAACACAAAAATAAAGAGATGAGCTTTTAGCACTTCCTAGCCTATAGGGTTTAAACATATTACAGACAATGTCATTAGCACCCAAAATTACAATTTACCTTAATTTCTAACATTTCTTCTTAATTTGTAATTTTTATTATCTTTCTAAATACTCGAACTTCTCTTGCAAGAGAGATTTTTGTTAATACATTAGTCATTTGCTCCTTAGTGTTGATGTGTAACACCCCGTTTCGGCTCTCCCATGAACCGACCCGAAAATATCACCGGCGGCCGAACCATTCGCTAATCTACTGGGTTCGGTTAAGCCGACCCGGATCTGCCCTTGGTGTCTCAAGATGGAGATGCAAACATGAAATGCATGGATGGGATGCGTGGATTCTAACGTAGTCCTACATTGTAAAGACCCGGGAAAATAATAATAATAATAATAATAATAATAATAATAATAATAATAATGACGTTCAACGCAGTGAGATCGAACGTGGGAAAAAATTTGTTAGCTGGATAAGTATGAATTACCCGGTTAATTGAAAAGTAATTTTTAATTGGATAATTCTAGTTGAATCGGTCGAGTCGACTACATTATTTATCTAATTAACCATTTAAGTGAACCATACCATGTACCCATTTAACAGGTTAAGTGAAATGGTTAAGTGGACCATGTTGATTACCCAATTACCCGGTTAAAGGAATTACGGTGAAAGGGTGCTTCCACGTACCCTAGCCGTTGTTTTATTCATTATAAAAGGAAAAGGGGGAGGGCGTCATCTACATTTTTCCTCCTTAGATAGACGCCGGATTTCCTCCTTCGCTCGGGTAATTTTCTTTCCTTTCTTTTTCTTTTGTTGCATGCATACACATGTTGCATAAATCATAAACATGATAAACATAAGAATTAAATGAGAAATCAACAAGGGAAGAAGAAAACCAGGAGAACGTCCTGTTGTTTTCCAGCAGCAACCACGCCATGTTTCCTTCCATGGTGCGGGGTTGACGTGCTGGAGGTGGGAATTGCTCCCGACGGTGATGCTGGCCAGATGGAGTCACCTTGGAGGGCCAAAACAGACCGTCGAGGAGGCACACAGGTCTGAAATCCGAGGGGAGAACAGGTCGGTGTTGCCATGGGTGGTGTTGCTGGCCAGACGTGGATCCACCATGGAAAGTGCAGACTGGTCATCACCTGGGGTGGTGCTGGTCGTCACCTTGATGGGGCAGGACATGGTCGCCGTGGCTGCTGGTCGGCCACCATTAATGGTGAAATTAAGGTCCCCATATAGGGTGTAGTCCTAGTTTCATGAGATAGCAGCAGATAAAGATTGGATCTTTGGGGTTTTTCCAATCGGATCAGTGGGGTAGATAGAAGATGGGGTCTGAAATTGGGTGGAAGGAAAAGAAGACATGCTGGTCTGGTGATGTTTATGTGGCCGACTAGAGTAGTCGTCATGGGTCTGGTCGGGTGCTGTTTATGTGGCCGACTAGGGTAGACGCCATGGGTCATGGGCTGATTATGTGACCGACATGGAGTCACCATGGTCAGGTCGGGGTTGCTAATTGGGTGGCCGGAATGGGGTCGCCAAGGACTGGTTGAGGGTTGCCATGTGGTGGCCAAGTTGGAGACGCCATGGCAGCAAATGGAGGCCGCCACGTTACTGGTTGGTCGCCATGCATGGTAAAAATACCGGCTTTCACTGGTTGACTACAATAAAGCTGGGAGCTTTGGGGTCGTTAAATGAATTGTTAAAGTAGAATGGCAACCAGGTAAATATGGGAGAACTCGATGCGGTTGAGTTAGAATATAAGGTAAATACAAAAGAATTAAGTATGAGACATGTTAATAATTAAACTATCAATTAGATAATGGGGATTTGGATGGGGATAATTAATAATTAATTATTATTAGAATTGCTGAAAATTTAATAAGAAATGAAGACTAACATGAACTAATTACATCATTTAAAATTGATAGTATATTAGTCATGTAAGTTGCATGTAGGTTCATGCAAAATAAAATTATACTAATGTATAATTTTATGCCCTCATTCAAATTAGGGTTCACGGGTCACAATCAGACGAAATCACAAGTCAGGTATGTATAATAGGTAGAACATCGTATTTTCCTTATTGGTAGCCTAGGTCGGCCTGAGCCTAGATTTGACCACCATGCACCGAGTGCAACCGGGGTCAAAGAATTGACTCAGTCCGACACTGGGTCGTATTATGTGCGTAAAGTTTGTAATGCATTAACATTGTTTTGGAGTAGTGATAGCCACCCCATAAAAAGGCTACGATCGGGGTGAGCAAGGCACAACGATTCCTCCATTGTACTGGAGTGCAGTGATAGCCTCCCCATAAAAAGGCTACGGCCGGGGTGTGCGAGGCACTGGCACTAGAGTTGGCAGTGAGAGCTTCCCCACAAACGGGGCATAGCAATCACCTGAGTGCAATGATAGCCTTCCCATAAAAAGGCTACGGCCGGGGTGTGCAAGGCACTGGCACTGGAGTGCAGTGATAGCCTCCCCATAAAAAGGCTACGGCCGGGGTGTGCGAGGCATTGGCACTAGAATTGGTAGTGAGAGCTTCCCCACAAACGGGGCGTAGCAATCACCTGAGTGCAGTGATAACTTCCCCACAAAAAGGCTATGGCCGGGGTGTGCGAGGCACTGGCATTGGAGACGGTAGTGGTAGCCTCGCCACAAATGGGCTACGGCCGAGGTGTACGGATCACAGCGGATACCTCCTCCACATTGTTTTGGAGTATAGCGGAATCGCTCCACCGCATATTAAAATAAACATAAGGAAATAGTGGAATGTACTTGATTTGTTTTATCTATTATACTACTTAGTGTTGTAATCACTAACGCGGAATTGCCTCCGCAGGTGTACAGATACGAAATTAGGTGATTGACAACCAGGGCATGGAGCAAAATAAATATGAGGACTCCTTTTTTTTTATTTGAGAAATAAGTGTGGCTACTGGGAAACGGTCTAAGACTGTGGGATCTTTATATATGTTTTTGTTAAAAAAAATGTTAGACATATTTGCTTAATTGTGAGTAACACCTGGCCAACTAGGCCCACAACGTTGTGACAAATGGCAGGTCGTTACATACATGCATGCTATGATGTGCAAGCAAAACAAAACCATGCAACAACAAGAGATTTTAATTAAAAATTCATTAATTTTTTTACAGAAAAACAGACAGAATCTCCCCTAAAAGTGCAATAGGGGCCAACCTGTCCACAACAAGGGTATATAATTATTCTATCAAAATACGATAAAACATGACAATCTACCGTAGCATTCATCATTATCTCATTTGTTTTCATCTGAGCAGAGTCTAAACTCCAAGGCTTCCTACTCATTCACAATTATCCGTTCGTTTCATAATAAGCAATTCATCAAGACAAAAACATCCTAATTATCATTCACACAGCATTAACACACCATCATTATACATTACATGCGGTAGGTACATGTGTGCGCGGTTCCGTGCTGCTCCTCCGCAGTCCCAACAGCTTTCATCCCTCGCATTTCTAACCTACATATATATAGAAAAATGTCAGCAACGGGTGTCACTGGTCCGGAAATAACTAGTATCAAACTAGAACTGAGAGCTGTAATGACCCAGCCCAAAGTGCAACGTAATGGGCTAAGTCATTTCTTTAAAATGGGTACCCCGAAAGTTAAAGATCTATAGTCCATTCCCAGTTATAAACAGGATCTTCTCCCAGTAGGTATTAGATGTGGGACTAAGTTGAGGGATCTCACAATCCACCCACCTTAGGGAATTTCGTCCCCGAAATGCCTATCTTGGCCCGTTGCTAGCCCCAGCCCACGACCTTTCAGGCCTGTGACCGGCAGCCTAGCCAACGTTTCTAATCCAGCCCACCATCTAACACGGAACCAGGTCGGCTCTGATACCATTTGTAACGACCCGGCCCAAAGTGCAACGTAATGGGCCTATGTCATTTCTTTAAAATGGGTACCCCGAAAGTTAAAGATCTATAGTCCATTCCCACTTATAAACAGGATCTTCTCCCAGTAGGTATTAGATGTGGGACTAAGTTGAGGGATCTCACAATCCACCCACCTTAGGAAATTTCGTCCCCGAAATGCCTATACTTGGCCCGTTGCTAGCCCAGCCCACGACCTTTCTGGCCCGTGACCGGCAGCCTAGCCAACGTTTCTAATCCAGCCCACCATCTAACACGGAACCAGGTCGGCTCTGATACCATTTGTAACGACCCAGCCCAAAGTGCAACGTAATGGGCTAAGTCATTTCTTTAAAATGGGTACCCCAAAAGTTAAAGATCTATAGTCCATTCCCACTTATAAACAGGATCTTCTCCCAGTAGGTATTAGATGTGGGACTAAGTTGAGGGATCTCACAATCCACCCACCTTAGGGAATTTCGTCCCCGAAATGCCTATCTTGGCCCGTTGCTAGCCCCAGCCCACGACCTTTCTGGCCTGTGACCGGCAGCCTAGCCAACGTTTCTAATCCAGCCCACCATCTAACACGGAACCAGGTCGGCTCTGATACCATTTGTAACGACCCGGCCCAAAGTGCAACGTAATGGGCCTATGTCATTTCTTTAAAATGGGTACCCCGAAAGTTAAAGATCTATAGTCCATTCCCACTTATAAACAGGATCTTCTCCCAGTAGGTATTAGATGTGGGACTAAGTTGAGGGATCTCACAATCCACCCACCTTAGGAAATTTCGTCCCCGAAATGCCTATACTTGGCCCGTTGCTAACCCCAGCCCACGACCTTTCTGGCCCGTGACCGGCAGCCTAGCCAACGTTTCTAATTCAGCCCACCATCTAACATAGAACCAGGTCGGTTCTGATACCATTTGTAACGACCCGGCCCAAAGTGCAACGTAATGGGCTAAGTCATTTCTTTAACATGGGTACCCCGAAAGTTAAAGATCTATAGTCCATTCCCACTTATAAACAGGATCTTCTCCCAGTAGGTATTAGATGTGGGACTAAGTTGAGGGATCTCACAAGAGCAAACTTTCATGGAAAGCAAACCATCATATATCTTCCTCAAGAACTCTCATAAGGGCAACTACAGGGGAGCCGTCGAGCAGCTGACTCAACAGCATCCCGATCTATCTGGTACTGTGCCGCTCACGACACTTCTTTTCAGTACTTCACGTAAAACTTTTATCCTAAGCCTTCTCCGAACCTCCATATCTCTCCTGGCCTTGAGCACGTAGGCCGAGTACTCTCAGACAGTCGCCTTTAGTACCCTTTGAACCACAAGTCCGGACATGCACTGTACTAAACAAGTACCCGTAAACCTCCACGTCCTTCGGGTGTGAGGAACTCAAACGCGGAGTTGTCAGGATCCCTCAGGAATGGAACAGTCCGCTGGCACTAATCCAGAGCCCGCTTTGACTGTCACAGCATCCGCTCATGGTACGTGCAAGTCGATTCATCTCCTCTTGTCTCACTGAAAACTCGATAAAATTATTTATAGGGCTGGGTTGGGATTTATTATAATAGGCCCGAAGGCAACTTGAGGTGGATCTTATTTTCAAAAACAAGCTCGAGGGATCTCATCCTCGAGGGTTATTAATCCAGAAAATTGTTGGCTAAATGGCCCGAGTTAAGTGGGATCCGATAAAACGCCACTTAACTCGTCCTACACATGGTAAATGAAATGCACAAAAGAGTAGCATAAAAACAGAGAACGAGTCCTAAACGGACCTGGTAGAAGCTCCCAACGGGTCCACGCGCCTAGGCGGCAAGCTCCTACACCGTACCTACACAATCAAGCTAAAAACTAACGCCCGCATGATGAATCACACATCCTATAGCATGCACACACAATCAACACAATCACGCATCAATCAACACACATCCACCTATATCAATTCTAGCAAGTCTACTTAGGTTAGTTTGCATTAGATCATGATCATTACCTAGTTACCCTAATTAGTTTCTTAGCCTTCATTTTTTAAACCACTCAATCAAACAAATTTCATATTTTATCCTTAATCAAATCTACATTTATATATATTATTATAACACACAATTCACCAATCCTAGCATGCAATTCTAATAATTAATACTTTCAGATAATTAAGTTAAAATAAATTATACCTCGTGTCGTCGAAAATCGGCGACGGCTAGGGTTTCCGTTTCGTGGCTCGAAACTCGAATTCGGCACCTAGCGGCATCCAAAGTCCGATCAGATTGGACCGGGTGCGTTCGGCAGATGATCTGACGAATTTCCCACGAATCCAATTTTCTGGCAGTTCCGGCGGTTTTCCAGCTATGATTCGGGACGGGGCAATCAGGGGGTCTATCAGCACCAGCTCGACGAGCCTGGTCCAATGGTGGTGTCAAACAAAGTAGCTGGGGTGGCGATGGCTGTCGGTGGCAGCATCGAAAGTGGGTGGCGGGGTGGCGGCGTGCTCTGATCGGGGCTACGACCAGCCTCGACGGTCGGGATGATGGGGGAAACGTCAGCGACGGCGAGGGGGTGGTCGTCGGGTCACAGCGGCAACGGTGCGGCCCGGACGGTGGTGGATCGACGAGAGAGGGCGTCGCGGCTTGTGGTGCAATTCCGGCCTCGTGGCGGCGAGACGATGGCCGGGGTCGGTCGTGGCGGCACGGCAACTGCACGGCGGGGTGGGGCGGCATTGATCGGTGGCAGCGTGGCGTCGACAGCGGTGGCGGCGGCGACAACACAAGGTGGCGGTGATAGGGTTTTGGGAGGTTAGGTGTTGGGAGGGAGAAAAATGCCCTCAATGGCAAACTCGTAAATAAGTATTGACTCGATTCCTACTCGAGTCAAAATAATAACTAGTTTGTAATAAATTCTAAAAAATCTAGAAAAAATATGGAAAAATCTCATAAAATAAAACAAACACAACAACATCCAATGGGATGCTATATAACTAATAACCCATCGAATACCATCTAACGCGTCCTAATGCATTATTCGGCCTAAACTAATTCTACGGTCACAACACAAAAAAAATAAAATCATCAACTGTATACTCTCATATCTACTGATAACTCAGTCTGCTGCTGCGTATCTAACGCTATCATCGATACTTGGGTATACAAGAACCCTCATAGCACGTGCACATGGTCGGCCTCAGCCCCGCACACGTGTTCTAAAAGCTGAACCAACTCGGACCACGATCGAACCGACCGGCTAACAATTATAAAACCCTGACTCGAGTCGCAGGTTTTACATGATGAACTCTAAGTCAATTTCACATTCTTCAACGAGATCTCTAATCAACTCAATAAGCTTTGACCTAGCATAAAAAACAAATTTTTTACTCAAAGCAATAGCGGACATGTAAACAAACATTGTTATTGCTCTATTTTATTGACATAAAAGATATTTTAGAATTCTCCTTAGCCAAATAGTTACAAATACCACATTTATGATAAAATATACTCAGTTTCACATAAAGATAATGCAACGGTCTTCTGCTTCCTAGAAGAACATGATATAACTTCACTTTTTAAACTATAAACATAACTCGATGTGCTCTTTTTATCATTTTGACAACCGATCTGATTACTATCCAAACATCTAATTAATTTAGCCTTAATCTCAACTTCATATTTCATACCAAAATTTTTAGTTTCTTTCACATACCTTAAAATCCTCATAGCGGCCATCCAATGAGATTTTTAAGCTCATCCATGTATCTTGAAACTACACTAACTACATACACAATGTCTGATTTAGTACTTATGAGATAAAACAAGGATCCAACTAAATTTCTATATATTTGCTCATCGTCCAATTTATCATCATCTTTTTTAAATTTCTCACCATACCCATAGGGGTAGACATATGCTTGTAATTAGCTATGTTAAACTTCTTTCAACAAATCATCCACATATTTCTCTTGGCAAATAAAAATCTTAACTAAAATTTGCTTCACTTGAATACTAAGAAAATATTTCATAAACCCTAAATCACTTATATCATATTCATTCTTGATGAAAATTTTTAAATCAATCAACATCTTGTCACAATTGCTAATACAAATCAAATTGTGCGTAAAAATTAATATATACATGGAAAGACAATCATTCCTAAGGTGGCTAGTCATTTTCGGTTAAAAGTCCCCGCCACTTCAACATGGTATCAAGCTAGGCCCAACCCCATTGAGAGGAAAAAATATCTTAAAAAAGTCATGCATATAGAATAAAAAATGAAAAGCTGTCGCAGTGGCTAACTGTAACGACCCACCTTAACCGGCCTAGGTTACCCAAAAATACGAAGGACGTAAAAATAAAATTCAAGCATATCAATCATAACATGACAAATAATTCTAAGAATTCACTAATCATAAAATAAATCATGCTATATTAATGATAACATGCAACGATACATAAGATAAATTAATTACGCAAACACAAAGTCCCAGAGCCTCCAAACTGTTTGTTTCTCATAGCTACATTTATAACTCAAATAATATAAAGAGGAAGTCCAATTTATTCGTCAAATCCCTTATTAAACTAAAACACATCAACTTTAATTAATTAATAACTTGAATTAATAATAATTAATATTTAACTGATAATGATTATATATATACATATTACTTCCTTGATTAAGAAAAATTATTATCTTTAATAATTTAATTTAGCTATAAAAAATCGTGTAAATAATTAAAGATATGATTTACTAATTAATTAATCATAACAATTAACATACACATATATATCATGATTAACTCTAATATTTAATATCATACAACAACATAATGAATTACAATAATACCAATTAATACTGTTTGTAATTAATTATCAAGAACAGCTAAAGCAAAGAAATAAAACAATCGGTGCACAAAATCGAACAGTAAAGCGCATGCCGTCGTACAGAAAAAACCTCCTCTCTAAACTAATCAATAATGGAAGAACATAGAAAAGAAGGCTATCCATGAAAACATCATTAACTAAATTTAAAATATGCATAGATGACATGATCTAATTCTAGGCAAAAAAGAATGAAACAAAAAGAGGTACCTTGAAAAGAGAAAATAACACTAATAAGAAGGAAGAGAAAGGATTGGGGACATGAAGAGGGTGGCAATGGTGGTAGATGGGACACCCGTACATATATATATATGAGGAGCATCTAACCCCAACGCTGAAAATCTCCACAAAATCTTCCAACTTCCCAACCTTACTATCCTTATCCAAAATATATGCATGATTATCTCAAATAACTATCCACGTACGTCCTTGTCTCTAACAAATATATATATATATATATATATATATATATATATATATATATATATATATATATAAACTTTAGATCTGGTTTTTACACCAACACCATGTAAAACCCTTTAAAAAAAGGTGCTAGCGAGAGGAGAGTGTTAGAGCACATATTTCTCACGTCAAAGAAAATCATAAGTAAAGATCAATATATACGTGGAAAGTTTTCCTAAAGTGAGTAGTTATTTGAGTTAAGAGGATCATGCCCCACACTTAACTAGACAATGCTGGACACTTTCTTCAAAGAAAAATAGTCACCCTCTACACCAATCACTATAATTTTTCTCTTTGTGCAAGTATAGAAAAAAGGTAGGTAACCACCTGTTGTTTTATGAGACTCTCAAAACTAGTTAAAAGAACACAAGGTTTTAATCACAAGTGAACAAGATAATAAGATTCAAGTAGTCATTCTTGATCTTATTCTTTTGCTATCTCTAATACTCTAGTGGCTTACACATCTCCTAGCACCTCTGTAAACTATTTACATATGAAGGTAAGGATTCTTGGTATTCCATGCTCCAACTCGAAGGAAAAATTAAAAAACTAAAATAAGAAGTCCACAAAACTTCCACCATTGGTGCATGCATTAATATATGCATGTACCTATACAAAGGAAGAAACCAAAGACATCAAAATAATTTTTAAAATTCAAATTCCAACACCTTTAAGTGGGATTTCAATTGGATTATACTAAGGAGAGTGCTAAAATGCCCAAATGACCGTGTCCAGCCATCTTCAAAGTGCATTCGACCAAATTTGACCAACTGAATATGACCAAATAAAAATAAACCAAATATAGACATTATTTCATTTGACCGAATCACTGAGCAAGCGACCAACTAACAAAAGTCATAAATTAATGATATAAATAATATTTTAAACTTTATTGCTAAATTATTAATATTATTAAATTTAAAGCACATTAATCTTAATTTTTAAAATTTTCTATTATAATATAATATTTTTTATTTAAATATTTTAAACTAAGGAAATAAAAGAAATAACGATTATATAAATAAGATATTAGTTATGTGATAAAAATTAATATTTATAATAAAAATAATAATTAGATAATACAAAAAAATATGAGACAAAAATAAATTTTTATGTTGACTAAATTTTGACTGTTTGACTATGAGCAACTCGACGAATTGTAACTGTATACCTCCGACTTTTAGACCAAATTACGTGGACAAATACGGATGGACGTCCAATCAACCTTAGACACCCACCCCTAATTGTTGCGCATTGAATCAGGAGATGTTTTATTCCTCTCCGAATATGATATTCTTATCCCAAACGCTAAACTGTGAGTTTTTATTACACAGTATAAGGTACCAAGGCAAAAGAAAACTAAAATGCTGCTACAGAAGATTTAGCTGCACAAGATTGCATGTTCGACGTTATACTAGTCAAATATTCATATAATATGCATTTTGTAGTTAAACTTATTTATTTTTTGATAAAATAAACTTATTTGATTTTTTTATAACTCAAACCCAATTCCTGATGACTTACAAGAAGCAGAACAATGTTTCAGAAACATCAAACAAGCTGAAGTCAATGACTCAGTGATTTGTTGTTAAACATTTATCTAAAAAAATCTGTCATTACATACAAGAACAATATTGCTTAGCCCCTCACAAAAACTTCTATATTATTATTATTAGGGTTGCTCATTGAGCGAGCCAGTTTGTGAGTATTTAGTGTTCGGCTCGACTTGACTCGACTTAAAACTCGATATTTAATGCTCGAACTCGAACTCGACTTAAACCCAAATTTTACGAGTCGAGTTTGAGCAAGGTCGTGTTCGACTCAACTCGACTTGATTATAACTCAAACACGACTCGATAAAATAATATAATAATATAATTTTTATGTTTTATATATATATATATATATATATATATATAATATACACACACACATACATAATATGTTAACAAAGAAGTGAGATAGTTGAGATGGTAAATATTCAAGTTGATGACCTCAAGGTTGTGGGTTTAATATACATTGATTGTAATTTTTTTTAGTGAGGTACTTTAGAATTTTAGTTGAGCCGGTTTCGAGTTCACGAACGAGCTGGGTTCGAGCTCAGGAAAATTTAACCGTTAAAATGTATTCGAGCTCGAGTCGAGCTCAACACATAAAAGCCATTCGAGTCGAACTCGAGCATGTATATTCAAAACTCGTTCAATCTCGAATCAAGTTCGAACGAGTTTCAAACTATTTGAGCTGAGTTTGAACACAAGTTGAGTTCGGCACGCTCGCTCAATTAACACTCCTCATTATTATGGACAAACCAGAAAAACCACCGCTAATACTACAATTTATAATTCGTCCAAATAAAACGTCTTTTGTTTAATCATGAAAACATCACCCACAATTATGCACATCATAAGGCTAACTAAAAGTTAATTATACAGTAGCGATATATATACATGTGTATATCATTAATAAACACTCTATATACTCAATTATTTTTTTCACGGTAACAATATATTTCAAGGAAACGCCAAAAGACCCTTTTTTTAAGATAAAAAAGTACAGTTAGCCAAAAACGTTTTTCACGATGTATACTTATGTCATGAAGTTGTTAATTACCAAAGCATCATCATGCTATTGCTAATGACTACGTGACAATCCAATCAAATGCTCAACGAAGATGATAAAACTTTCAAAATATCAAGCAAGAAACAATTTAATCAAGAAACAAAATTATTGGAATATATTTTATGCACAATTGAGCTACATCTTTTATCTAAGAATATGGATATCCGTGGTTGGAAAATTGAGCCAATAATCATCAGCTGATGTACCCAACTAAAACTTGTTCCTACGTTCTTCAATTTATTATCAGGCCCCCTCAACTGATCTTTTCCACTTCACCAGGGACTTGAGAAACTTCATCACCTGAAAGGATAAGAAGCAAATTGCTTCAGTTGACAGGGAAAATAGCGAAGCTGTGAATGTTCTAACAGTTACCCTATTAGATTTTTAATTAGATTTTTAGCCTGAGATAAATTTGATGCAAATTTTTAATAAAATATAATTTCTTAATTTTAACAAAAAATTGAGTTTGAAAAAATATCGAATTAAAAAATCAAGTATGAAATAAAATGATACAAAAACCTGTACTAGATTTAAAGAAGGTAGTACGTAACAGCACTATACGACGTTTAAAACTATCGGAAATAGACACAAATTTGCAATACTGTTGCCAAAATCTGAGCGAGCTGTGTACCTCAGATGGGTCTCTCACTGTATACAAGGCACTGGTTTCTTTCGGCACAGATGATACCAGAATTCCACAACCTCTACTGCCTTCTCTCAAGACCTGCATTTGGCCATGATTGTTGACACAATACTTTCAACGAAGAAATTCGACAGAGGCAATAAAGAGGTTGTTCTTACCTTGAACGCATCTTCATCAGTGCGATCATCCCCAATGTATATTGGAAGCACATCATCTGAGTTTACAAATCCTAGAAAAGATATAAATAGGTGTGAAGATCAATTACAATTGTATTCTGAATGAGAAGGTGAAATGATGCAAATGATGAAGTTCCACTCACCAAGGGATTCAAGTAAAAACTCTACAGCTTTGCCTTTATTCCAATCAATCACTGGGCGAACCTCCAAAACCTGAAGGAGTAATGAACGTCATGAGTGATTAATTCAAAAACTTTTATAGCCGTAACAAAAGAACCAGTTTATGATGCACCAATCTGAATTGCAGGTAGTACCTTCCGGCCATGTGTTAACCGCAGGCGAGGATACTCCCTCAGGCAGTCGTTAACAACTTGTGCTATTGTGACCCAATTCTGAATGAAAAGAGAATTAGTGAATGACAAAGAAACACATGGTGCATAACCTTATGATGATAATTTACCGAAAGAGCAGAAAACAGATACCTTTTCATCTACATTTCGGTAATGTACAGACACACAAAACTTGTTATTCTCAACTTTGGAACCTTTAATGTCTTTAGTACGCTCGACAAGGGATCTAAAAACCTATAACCAGAAAAAGGCAATAATCCAGGGTTTAAAAATTCTTAAAAGTAGGCACATATTGGCGATATGACATCAATTGGGATATGTGAACAACAAGACATACCTCATCGATCATTGGCAAGAACTCACTAGCAGGCTGGAAAAGAGATACCTCCTTACCCTAAAAAAACCAGCGGCAGAGTTAGTTCCATATCACTTTAGAAGTGAACATCTGCGGAAAAGTGAAGTTGTTGACACCAAGAAGTTAAATTATACACCTGCGCGTCAGTCATTCTTATACAGCTCAAATGCCCTTCAACAGAAACAGAGTGAGTAGCAGGACCCATTATGTCCATCCCATGACTACCAGCATAGTAGAGTTCGGTTAGTCCTACAAATTCAAAGACCTGAAAATTGGATACTTGAAACTATCAGAAAATGAAAGCTAAGGGTCTGAAAAAGACGTAAAATATATAAAATGTTTTTAGTTATAATTTTCAAAGAATTGGTTATGATGTAAATATGAGATGAACTCTTTATCTAGTGATTTTTATTAGAAGTTTTATTGTAATGAAATTTCCAAAGAGGACCACTTAATGAAGGCCTTATTTGCATCTTACAACAACATACCCTAAAAAAATCTCTTTTTAGTGGAAATTTGATACTTTTGCAATGAATTGTTATATATATATATAGATCTCATATATTTTCCATTTCTTTCTTGCTAACCAAAGAGAGCTTAAAGGGATACAAAAGCCACCATAACTTCGCAACTAAAAGGATGTTAGCTTAAAAATGATACCTCACTGAAAGGATAATAGTTTAACAGAAAGCAGAGGTTCAAAAATACTTTGCTTATAAATTGATAAAATTCTGGTTATTAAGGCTACCTTATCACGGCATCTCCCACTAATAATAGCAGTTGGGAAATGTTTTGCAACATTTTTCACAGCAGCCCGCATCTGTAGTCAATTGGAGAAGTTATTGCATGAACTACGGCAGCAGAGCTATGTACAGAACTTCATACAATTTATAGCAAACATATATGACAAAGTCAAAGCTAACTAATTACCACTTTAGACATAATAGCACGATCTGGGTCATCAACTATTGGAGATAGTGTGCCGTCGTAATCCAGAAATAAAGCTATATGCTTGCCTTTAGCATGGAACATGATTTGTTCGAAAGAAGCCAAAGCAGAGGGATACTTCAGCTGCATGCATAAACAACAAAGTTAATTAAATGAAGCATTTCAGGAACCACAAATAAAATTCAGAAAAAGACACCTACCAACCACAACGCGTAAGGATCATTATCTACTGACGTATCATCAACAAGAAACTCCTTGTTCAACTTCTTGTGGGGAGGAGAAGAAGATTGCATAGCATCCAACAACCGCCCACGGTTATCGTCGAGGTTTCCTATCTTTCTTCGTGGAATTGTTAAGGACGGCATAGAAGGATACAGGCCAGTTGATGACGAGGCGTATGGGAGCAAATTAGAATGAATCCCAAGTCTAGACTTGCTTATGGGAGCGGGGTCAGTAAGTACAGGAGCAGAGCGGTTAGATTTAAGGTCCATTCCATGCAGAGCTTGCGACAAATCTAAACCAACAAAGCTTTCAGCAATTCAACTCCTACTAAAATCGTCACCCAACCCTTTTGTCTATAAAGAACCACCTCTTCAATGTTTTCTTGTCACTGCTGTTAGGCACACGGTCCATCAAGTCGAGGTGTCCAGAAAACTGGCAAATCAAGGTTGCGTGATAAGCAAGTGCACATATCGAGCCAAAGAAACATTTAGCAGAGTGTAGAACGTGAGAAGACCAGTGCATATTTTTTACGACTTACCCTCTCATTTCCAACACAGCCCAGCATTTATATCGGGAACCTAGACATTTGTTGGTGTTGCTTGTCTGTATCTGCGTTTCCGGGAACAACACCGTCGACGTGTCTGGATTCAGTCAGAAAACGAAGTTCCATACTTAGAAGCAACATTCAAGGCCATCAAAACATCGATAACACGGCCACCAAACAATTACACCATAATTAACACAGAAATTTTAGTTTATCACAAACTATGGTTTTGATGTCGCACGGTTTTAACTCATACGTTAAAATAAAAGCACACCAAATAAAAATTCAAAATGAATATTTTGAAAAAGTCACCAAGTTGATTCATTTTCATTTCCTCCAAAAAAAACTATAATTTTAAATAACCCAAGTTGAAAACTTGAATAGAACAAACGAAACATCTGATAAAACATCAATCAACAATTTCAAATATTAACTGTTAAAAATTTTCCTTTTCAATAAAATTTGTGCATGTCAATAGCTACCAGTTTGTCTAAAAGGCACCATTTAAAAAGAAACAATGACTAACAATTGCATGCTACTATTTGTCGCTCCCAACTTCCAATCCAGGAAAAAGCACACACTACACAATTTCATCATCAGAAACCAAAATAACAAGGATTCAAAAAGGAGGGCAAACTGCCAGCAGAGCAAGCTGCAACAAAGACAGCCCCACGTCGCCACCATACATCTGTAGTCTGTCGTCGGTCCCCTGACTACATCAACCGTACGCTGACCATAAAAGGGAGCTCTTACCAAAAGTAAAAAAATAGAGCACACGATGAACAATCTAAAAAAGTGAAAATCCAGATCTCAGATGCCAAAAAAGCTATTCCCTTTTTACAACCTTCCCGTAAAAAATAACACAAAAAATCTCCCTCATAATATATGATGTAAGGATTCAGAAAAAACAAAAACACGCCCATTAGAACTCCCAGAAACATTCGAATCCGGCAAAAGAAATAAGAGAAGATCATAGATGAATTATAAATGATAAAAACACGAATTTAAACCTGAATAAACAGTGGAATCACGAATTTTGAAACTAGCATACAAGAGGTAAAAAAAATTCTTACTAGATAATACAAATTTGAAATCCTAGAAACATTCAAGACACACACGTCGGTAAACGAAAGGTAAACCAAAAAATAATAATTTTTTTTACATCATTAGACGATATATGGATTAGAAAAACACGTAGAAACATTCTAAACACGAATTCAGCAACACTTACCAAAAAAAGTCAATACCTCATAAGATGATATATAGATTATCAAAAACACGAATTCGGTAACAAACTTTGAACTCCAAGAAACCATTACTAGACACGACTGTTTGGTAGCAACTAGCACGACAAAAGGTTTCTTTAAAAAAAAACGTTTTTATCACATTAGATGATATATAGATTATCCAAAACAACAATTCGGCAACAAATTCAACAAAAAAACCCCCACGAATTCGAACTCGCAGAAACATTCCAAGCAACCACTGCCATTACTAAAGGTTTAAAAAAATCACCTTATAGATGATATATAGACAAAAAAACGAATTGAAAACGAAGAAACGTTCAGATGAAGAACAAACACAACAACGACGACAACAACAACAAAAAGAACCATTACCTTACTATCCTAATGCAAAAAACAAGATCCAGAAAAAGTAAACTTCTCCCAATCGCCACCAGCAGTCTCCGCCGCCGCCGAAAAAAGACAGCACCTAGCAAAGCAGGGGAGGCGGGACCAATGAAGGGGAGGGAGGAGATGTCGCCGGAGTCGGAGAAGATTGGTCGCCGGCGAGGGGGAGGGTCGAAGAAGGAGAAAAGGTAGAAGAATAAGGAAGCGGTTGCGCTGCGGGGGAAGGGTATTTATGGAACTTTTCGGCTCTCGCGTCGTTGAACGGCGAAACAGTCGTATTCAAAACCGGAACTTTTTATTTCTTTCAAGCAAAGGTCAAACTTTTTTTTATTTTGTGCTGGGAAGAAAAATTATTTTTAAAAAAAATTGTTGTTTTGAAAATCAAATTAAATTAATTAATTACCGTTGTTTACATTAAAGTATTTGATAATATTTGTTAAAAGTGTTGCCCCATAAGCAGTTTATTCAATTTTAAAGGTAAATTTTTATTCAATAAAAATAATAATAATTTAATTTTTTTAAATTTTTTGTTAGTATTTTTTTCAGAGCAGAAATATATATATTCTAATTATTTTTAAGTTGAGTGACACATTCAAGTAATAAAGAAAAAAGTAAATGAGAGTTTTGATTAATTGTAATTAGGTTTGAGGTTTAGGTTACTCATTCTAATGAGTGTCCTTAGTATTTTAAAGCTCTTGATTAATGTTGATACGACCTAAATAATAACACATACTAAATTTACTCATTTCATTAAAAAAATTTTTGTTCTGGGAAAATTATTTTGATAATTTTTAATAAAAAACTTTTTAATAGTTTATATCAAAATCACAAATTTTGAAATACGAGCAAAATGCTTTCATTTAGGTATAATGTGAACGATAAGGTGGTCATATAAACAAGTTAATTAAATATAAATCAAAATTAATTAATAATGATGCTTTGGATGGACAAATTGTAACAGTCATGTGATTTACGAATTAAATGCACAAAATATAATTGCCCTAATTTAAAGAACTCATACTCATTTTAATTTATATAAAAATATCAACAGTCATTAATATTTATTTCTTAAAGAAATCTTACTATCAACCACAATTAATATAAAAATATCAACAGCATAAAAATTCAATTATTTATTACATCACGACTAATTTTTTGTAACTTGGAAAAAAATTTTAATCGTCAAATAATTATTGTAATTTAAAGACTCACATTAAATATAATTGACACAAAAAATATTAACCTTTGCTACATTAATTTTTTAAAATTTATCGCTTACGTGAAATTTGAAAAAGGTCGACACACCCAATTTCGAGTTTAGCGAGCGAAACAGATGCGTTGCCGTTTCTTCTCTCTTGTGACTTCGACTGGTGTCACCGGATTGACGCGCACGTCAAACCGGGATGGCCGGTTGGATGGCGTAGCCAACCGGCACAGCTGGCTATTTCCCATCGCGCGTGATAAGCGTGTAGCCTCACGCGCAAGGCAAGTGTCGTGGTTTCGAAGATGACCCTTTAAATAATAATATTTTTTAAAAAATAATTAATTATTATTTTTAATATATAAATTAATGAAACATATTAAGTGAGAAATGGTGCTAGTGGTTGTAAATTGAGGTTGTGGGACCCATAAATCTTGATGTTTCTGGATGCCAAAACAAGCTTCCATGGGGCCCGGGAAATTTTGATGGAAACAAAGTGGGGCCAGATGGCAAATAGCAATTTTGGAAACGTCGGTCATGGGTCTCAAATTGGGCGACTGGACACATTTTGTGCTGCATAACCCCACCAGCGTCTTTCTAGCGCTTCTTCTTCCTTGCAGTTAATGGGTGGCTAATTCCGCAAAGCCTAATCACACCAAGTTCTAATAATAAAATTTTAGAGAATTAATAATAGGGTATCTAATTATAAATAATCGAGTTTAGTAATAGGGTGATGGTTAACTTTTAAAACTAATATTTATTAATAAAATTATCAAATATCTCATTTATATTTTTAAAATTTTTTTCACTTAATTTCACTTTTTAGAACTTGTATTATTATTATTTAGTTTGAATATTTTTTCAAGAATATAATTTGAATAATTAAATAGGGACCTGTTTAATAAATGGTCGGGTTAATTTTATTTTCATGATAAATAGTCGGATTTGGTATTAAAGATAAAAATTAATAGTAAATGATTAAGTTTAGTTTATATATATAACTTAAACTAGGCAAGATATTGCATCACATGCGACCTATTCAAGATAAATTTTAATTTTATACATAAGTTTTTATTGACTAATGAGATAAATTGTAATAATTTAATATCAGGGATGATTGATTCTAAAGATGTATCTTATTTGAATTTAAAAATGAATTATAATTATTGGATTTTTATTATATTTTTTAAAGACATTTAGGCAAAATCTTATTAGTAGGAAGTTAGGAGATAAAATAAGATGAGTTTTAACAGGTAACCTTGTACCGTGAAAAGAATTTTTATTATTATTTTATTAAAAAAATAAGATTAGCGATATTTGAACCCGTTACCCTCTCCAAGAGATATTTTATCATACTTTTTATATTTTTCTTATATTTAGATTGATTAATTCTTCCACTTTTAATCTCGAGCCATTGTTGAGTTCCTCTTGTATTAATAAGAGTAGATGGTAGGTTTGGTTCAGGCAATACCCAACCAAACTCGATAGATGGCACCCCTTACCGTCAATAAAAAATGTTTACATTAAAAATAATTTTAGTTCAATTTTTTTTAGTATTTTTTAAAAAATATGATAGTAGAAACAGTTTTAATGGATTTCAACATTAAAAATTTATAATTGAAGGGCAATTTACATATTATTTATGATGATTTAAAGGTGCTTTATTTATAATCTACAATTTAAAAATAAATTTCATAGTGATTTAAACAACAAATTGCATTTTTTTCAAAAAAATGTGCCGTTGGTATTGGTTCTACATGATTACATATTATGATAACTCAAAACTCTTATCCAATCCATTCTGATTAAAAAAATATCATATTTTTTAAAATAATATAATTATTTTAATATAAAATATGAAAAAATTAGTATCCCCTATTTACTGATCAATTCCCCGTTTGTGTTCGATCCTAATATTTTTTGTATAGTTTGACTTTAGTCGTATTCAAACCAGATTTGACCAATCTAAAAGTTGTCAAATATAGATCAATTTTGGTTATATGAATATCTAAATTCATGTAAGAGATAAAATATATATTAATACATAAATAGTTCTTACCAATAAAAATATATCGAAGACAACATATTCTCAATATGAGCCTATTCCCGTGTATTATCCCATGTAACAAGCTAATAAAAGTGTGGAAAAATAGGTCACAATTGTATATTGGTCATTCGTGGATCATCAACCGATATTACTTCCTAAACTGGTAAAAAATTAATAGAAACCAATATTAGCAAAACCAGGAGTAATAGGGCATAGTTTTGGTGTTTCAAATATGGCCTGACAGGTTGTGACAGTTGAGGGCTCACGTACTTTTAACCCCA